>LPNX011212594.1:166025-213348 GCA_001517045.1 Pseudotsuga menziesii
TCCTCAGCTAGGCTCTTCCAACAAATACTTATTTGCTTCTATTTCACCTAGAAATGAGTGATATATAGATAGATAGATAGATAGATATATAGATATGACCTATTTGTGGTAAAAATTTGTTTTATTCTCAATCGTATTGTAACAATATAGTTTCTTTTAAAAATATTTATGATAATTACTGGTTGTGGAGCCTAATATTCTTGATTCAAAGATGTTATTATTTCATCCGTGTTTGGATCCCATCACCCAACATGGGGTGTGGGGGTGATTTCCCCCCCACTAGAATCGTTAGGGAGGTCTACGGGGGAAACAACTATTTTGGTATTCCCTCCTCCCCCATTGGCAGGGGTTCGGGGACAACGCCCCTTAGAAACAATTTCGAAAAAAAATGCCTTGTAAAATGTTGTAATTTCATAGTCATGACATCAATAATGGGTTATTTACGTGCTAATAGTTTTTTCATCCCATGGTATTCCCTTTATACAAGGAAGGCATTGAAATACATAAGTGGGTGATTCCATGAAGGTGGGTAACACTTTTTGGCCAAATTTGGCGATGAAAACCTTATTTTTTACTCATGTGCTAGATAGAAGCCCTCAAAACGCATATATGCCATGTGAATTTTGACTTGCAGTAAAAAAAAATTGTAGAATATTATGTTGGCTTTAGAATGATTTTTTTTTAAATATTCGATGTCATTTAATGTGTAAAATTTTGCATTTAATGAACTATGTGACCTTAAAATTTTGCAGAAGCTATTAAGTGGCTGGTTTCCAACCCTAATTATTCAATCTTACATTAATAATTTAAATATATATATATATATATATATATATATATATATATGAGTATGATCTACACATAATGCACTGTGGTCTGCATATTCTTTGTCTATTTATTTCGCAATATACAATTATTTCTTATTTTTCAAAAGTGACCACATCTAATTTCGACATCATTTTATACACGTGTGTCCATCCCATCTTTTTTTCACTGTTTTCAAAAATTAAAAAACCAAAGACACCCTTTTGAAGAGGACATGCCGATGTGTGGGATGTGCATTTTTACGAAATTTTTGGATGTGTATATTTTACCTTGCGTATTTTTCTTTGAGTTGCTTTGAATTTGTTGCCTGGTTTTATAAGTGTAACTTTTAGAACTAATTAAAAAAAACCCATATGAATGCCAGAACGCATGCATGATATCTCAATGGATAGAGGATTCGGTGATGAATCTATCGGTATGAACTCCGCTCAGTTGTGTGCTATGAATGGCAAGGTTTACAGCCCTAGAATATACGGAGAAACATTGATTTTCTTGTAAGAGGGATAAATCTCTGTTTTTCAGGCTGTCCATCGTGGTATTAAGCTCGATCAAGGTATTTAAATGCCTTGATCGAGGTTTTATCTGAACCTCGATTGATGGTTTATCAAACCCTCGATCAAGGGTTTATCAAATCTTCTATCAAGGGTTTATCCAACCCTGGATCAAGGGTTTATCCAACCCTGGATCGAGGGCTTATCAAACCCTCGATCGGGCTACTCTTAAACACTTGAAAAAAAAATCTTTGTACATGTCTACCAATATACTAGCATATTTTTTCGGGATATAAGCTTTAGATTCTATATATTATATATAACATTATGTTCATGTAGGACATTTTAGAAATGGGTTTCAACGACCCATCTACCAAAATTTAAAAGAAAAATTACACAAGAATATAGGGGAAATAGGAAATTATAAATTTTTCAAGATGGTAAATGTAAAAAAATAAAAAAACCATAAGTAAATTTTTTTTTAAATAATGAAATATAAAATAAAAAAGAATAAGAAGACGGATAGTTATTCTCAACATTGTAATAAATATAAAGAATTTAATTCTTTTTATTTTTCATATCTGAATAAATGATAAGAATATAAATGCATAAGAAGAAGAATTGAAGGAGAAATAACATAATACTAATAACCATAGTGAAATATACTAGTAATGAGGGAAGTTGTCCTTTGTTTTTTAGATTTAGTTTTTGAAACTATTAAAGAGGCATCAAAGTTTAGGGAACAAGAAAACTCTTTCCATAGTTCACCTAGAACATATAATTAGAACTCTCTCATTGTATAGATAAATGTGTACATAAACATAATTGACAATTGTAACCTATTACCAATTTGTTTCATCTACACATGAATACATTAAGAATATAGAAAATGAATAAGACTCATAAAATAAAGATGACATGCCAACTCGCTCCACTCATAAAAGAAGGTTTTTTCATAGTGATAATAATATGTTGCGTCCCATATATGCGACCTTGCAACCCTCCTTATAACTAAGTTCAATGAAGTTTAAATTTTTTCTGGACCAAATATATTAACAAAAACATTGAACTCTATGTTGAAAAGAGACATCGATTTAAACAACACTATAGATGACATTGATTATGAATATTGTGTGCAGTGACCAAGTGGACAAACTATTGTTTGTATAAAAATGACAATGACATAGATACAATAAACCCTTCAATGCATCCTAGCATGATAACTCAAAACTTTAACCAATAGTTGTGAAACCTTGATGGTGATTCCAAGGATTCATTTTATGGCTTTAACAATAATTTTAGAGTCTGTAAACTATTTTTTTTAATATATTCAAGTAGTATCATGGTGTGTTTTCGTTAGAATTCAACATCTAGCTTGTTATGTCATCAATGGTTGGTAAGTAATTTCAACATCATTTGATTCCTATAAGCAATATATCCAATGTGTATACAATGTAGTACAAAAATGTAGTGAAATGTTTTAAATACTAAAAATACGTTGCTCCTTCGTATATAATTTTTTAATTTTAAAAAACTACAATTATGTGATATGAATTTGAATTTACACTAATTTTTATCTTACTCATCATGTTCTATTTTTCCCTGGGCTCTGAGCTTTAAATATCTAACCCGAGGATCTATACCGTAGGTAGATCGTAGTCCTAAGAATTCAAGTTGAGTGGACACAAGTCGTCTAAGTTGAACTCATCAACTGAATTTCATGTATCATTGCCATAGTATTCTTTTTGCATTGAACCAATGAGAGCAATGATGCATGCAATTCAGTTGATGAGCTGAACTTAGGCAAGTTGTGTCCACTCGACCTGGATTCTCAAGACTATGATCTACCTATGGTATAGATCTTCGGGACATATATTTAAATCCTAGAGCCCAGGGAGGAATAGAACAGAACGATTAAGATGAAAATTAGTGTTACATTTAGAGTCATATCACATAATTGTAGTTTTTTAAAATTAAAAATTATATACGAAGGAACAAAGTATTTTTAGTACCTTTAGAGAAATGAAAATGTGAGCATGAAAAAAAAAATATGACCTCATTTCCTTTTGTTATATCAATGTCCATTGTTTCCTCTTCAAAATTGTTATTGTGCCACACATTTGCAATTAAGTTTGCTAGTAAATTATTGAATGACATTAGAATTTACATCAATAACACGTGACTAATTGTTTTGGTGTTTCATAATGCTAAGAGTGGATGGAAATAAAATAAAATAAAAGGTGTTATGACGACTGTGAGATCCGAAAAACAAAAAGTATGGAAAATAAACATGGTATTAATTCTCATTTCGACAAGAATTGAAAATGTTCAATGACATGAATTAAAATGGGGATTCAAAATACAAGGTATCCAAGCATCTTTTGGAAGAATTCATTAAATGAAACTTTACATAAAATGCATATGGAAATACAATGTCAAGATAAAGCTATCAGTTTGATCAAGGTCTCTAAAACATAGAATTATATGATAATAAAATTTAATAAAACATAATTTCGGCTAGAAGAATGATATACTTGTGGGTAATAATACATACCTTGAAGAAAAAATGAGTAAACGCATTACTACTGCCACATCCTCTAGATTTTATGAATAGATATTAGTCGTAGAGTAATTGGTGTTATATATGTGATTGATTGGTGTCATACATGTGATCAATCACATCTATAACCCAATTACTCTACAACCCTTATAGACAAATGAATACAAATGACCATTTTATATCCAACAAACGAAGTGAATTAAATGATGGGCTTGTTTTCTATTTAAAAAAGATTAAAAATTCTTGATCGAGGTCCTTTTAACCCTTGATCAAGATATTTTTTAACCCTCGATCGAGGTCTGAAACTCTCATTTGAGGGTTTATCAGAAGCTCTATTGAGGTTTTATCAGAACCTCGATCGATAATTTATTAAACCCTCAATCAAGTTATTAAAACCTAGATCGAGGGTTTAATAAAATCTCAATCGAGGTATGTTTTTTCCTTTTTTCCGAAATCGTCTTGCCAAAAAATTTAACCCACCTCCATGGATGCACCCAAGTGTATTGTATTGTAGCATTGTAAAAAAATATATGTGATTGTGTGAGAGAGACTATGACAAAGTGAAGAGAAAGTGCAACGGGTTTGTTGCAGGTTGTATCCCTTCATTTTGCTCGACGGTATAGTAATAAAAAGACTGCCAATTTCTGTGGAAGTAGCCCATCTTGTGTGAAACACATTATATTCCTATATCTATTGTAATGTTTTATATTTTTTAATATTTGCATCCTTTTTATTGATGATTTCTATGCAATCTTGTTTTCTAACAATTGGTATCAGAGAAAAACGGTCTATTTGGTTGCTAAACTCACAGGAATGAAGGGTTCCTGGTTTGAGTGGGAGCAATGGAGGAAGAGGGAAAGTTTAGGGTTGACAAATTTAATAGGAAAAACAATCAATTATGCGAGATGAAAATGGAGGAATATCTATACCAAAAGGATTTATTCCTACTATTGGGAGGAAAAAGAAAACAGTCGACAACTATGAAGGACGAAGAATGGGCAGTTCTTGACAGAAAGGAACTGGGAACAATATGGTTATGTTTGTATTCGTTAATGGGTTTCAATATGTCAGAATAAATAACAATGGAGGGTTTGATGAACACATTGGATAAGATCTATGAAAAACCCTCATCTTCCAACAAGGTATTTCTAGTGAAGAGTTTATTTAATATGAATATGTCAAAAGATGGATCTATTGCACCATTTAAATTAATTTAATACAGTTACTAATCAAATAAGTTATGTAGGAGTGAACTTTAATGATAATTTTAGGCCTCTTCTAATGTTATGCTCATTTCTAGAAATATGGAATGTCTTGGTCATGGTTTTAAGTAAATCTGTCTCTTGTTCAAACACTCTTAAATTTGATGATGTTGTTGGTGTTATTCTTGGTTAGGAAATGTGAAGAAAACGTGTAGGTGAGACATGAGATAATGCACTGACCATGTAGAGTAGGGGAAGACAAAGGGAGAGAGGTTGGAGCCCAGGTAACCACAGGAAGTCTAGAAAGGTGAGATTCATGTACATATTCAGAAAGATAAAGTGTTGGATCTGTGGTAAGAGAGGACATATGAGGAAATATTGTAGAGCTCCAAAGAAGAAAAGAGATGGGAAACAGGAGACTACGCATGAAGCTAATGTAGCAGGTGGTGTGTTACAAGATGTTTTGATCCTTGCATCAGATAATACTAGTGATTACTTGGTAGTATATGTAGGCTCTTCATGTCATGCTACACCCTATAATAAATTCTTTCATGATTATGTTCCAGGTGATTTTGGAAATGTTTTATTAGGGGATGATGAACCATGTAAAATTGTTGGAATGGATCAGGTATGTATTAGATTAAATAAAAGAAATGAATGGATGTTAAAATATGCAAGCCACATTCCTACTATGAAACGAAATATGATCTCAATGGGGAAGTTGAGAGATAGTGACTGCTTGTCTATGTTTGGAAAAACATGGTAGAATATCACTAAGGAGCAATGGTAATAGCAAAAGGAGATAGAATAGGTGCGTTGTATTTATGTCCTCATAATACTGATTATTCTATATTTGTAGATTCTATTGAAACAAGTATAGAATTGTTCCATCATATGCTTGACCATATGAGTGAGAAGTGGATGCAGATTCTCTAATCAAGGCTATTGCTTCCAAATATGAAGCAAGTAAATTTGGAATTCGGTGAGAACTGTGTTTTTGGAAAACATAATAGAGATAGGTTTCTCAGGGTTGGGAAAAAAAGAGGAGTGAAAAGTTAGAGCTTGTGCATACAGATGTGTGGGGACCAATTGATGTACAATCTCTTGGTGGCTCTTGTTATTATGTTACTTTTATATATGATGCAACTTGAAAAACTTGAGTTTATTGCATTAGACAAAAATATGATGTGTTTGATACTTTTAAGAAGTGGAAATATTTGGTTGAGAATAAGATAGGGAAAATATTAAAGTGTCTCTGATTTGATAATGAATGTGAATACTACAGAAAATAGTTTGATAGTTATTGTTCATATCATGGGATTCGCAGAGAGAAGAAAACCCCCAAAACAACATAAGAAATTTTTGTGTCAGAAAGGATGAATATGAAAATCATGGAGTGTGCAATGTGTATGAGATTACATGAAGGGTTTCCCTTATAGTTTTGGGATGATGTTGTAGATATTTTTGTTTAGTTAATAAACATATGTCCTTCAAGCACTTTAAATGATGGAATTCCAGAGGAGGAATGGACAAGTAAAAATCTAAACTACTTATTTATCAAAACTTTTGGTTGTGAATTATTTGTCTATATTGATAAAGAAACTAGTATAATGATTGAGGTTGAGTCGAAGAAATGAACCTTTATTGGATACCACGGTAGATGATTTTGGTTTTCGCTTATTAGATTATGAAAATAACAAAATCAATAGGAGTAGAGATGTAGTATTCAATGAAAAGGTTATGTACAAATATCAACTACAAGGAAAGAAAGAGAGGAAAAAAAACACAAAGTACACAGTGATTGATGAAATCAAAGAAAATGAAGTTCCAAAGATACGAGAAAATTAAGAACAACAACAAGTACCTCAAACTCCTACAAGTGTAAGAATATCCACATGGTTAAGTAGACCCCCTGAACGATTCTCTCCTCTGCTGTATTATTTATCAATAATTGATTATGGTGAACCATAATGTTACGAAGAAGCAATGCAAATGGAAACTAAAAAGAAGTGGGAGAAATGCATGAATGAGGAGATGGACTCATTGGTAAGAAACCATACTTGGGATATGGTTTAGTTTCCTATAGGTAAAGGAGAATTGTAGAATAAATGGGTTTATAGGTTGAAGGAAGAACATGGAGTCAAAAAGCATTACAAATCTAGACTTGTTGTAAATGGGTTTGAACAAAATAAAGGTATATATTTTAATGAAATATTTTCTCTTGTTGTTAAAATGAATTCAATTAGGAGTATTTTAAGTCTAATGGGGCCATAATATTTGCATGTTGATAATTTATATGTAAAAAAAACATTTCTCTATGGGGATTTGGAGGAAGAGATTTATATGCAGAAGTCATAGGGGTATGATTTCAAAAGGAATGAGAATTTGGTTTTCAGGTTGAAGAAGAGATTGTATGGCATAAAAAAATCTTGAAGCTAGTGGTATACAAAATTTTATAAGTTTATGATAAAACAAGGTTATATTAGATGTCATACTTACCACTATGTTTATTTCAAGAGGCTAGATAATCAATTGTATATTATCTTATTATTGTATGTGGATCGCATGCTTGCTGCAGGATCTATCATGCAAGATATAATTGTGCTCAAAAGGAAACTAGCTAAATCATCTGTGATGAAGAATTTCGGTACTTCAAAGAAAATGCTTGGTATGATAATAATAATAGACATGAAAAATCACAAATTAACATTGTCTCAAGGTGAGTAAATAGAAAAGTTGTTGTAGAGGTTTAGAACGTAGAATGAAAAACAAATTAGTACACCTTTGGCCAACCATTTCAAACTATGTAAGGATATGTGTCCCAAGACACATGAGGAGATAGAATACATGTCCAAGTTTCCATATTTGTCAATAGATGGAAACCTGATGTATTCCATAGTGTGCACAAGACCAGATATTGCAAATCCATTGGGATTTATGAGAAGGTAGATGAACAATCTAGGTAAAGAGAATTGGAGGGAAGTAAACTGGATTCTAAGGTACTTAAGAGGTACCACATCTCATGCATTATCTTTTTTAGGTTCATACATTGTTCTACGGAGATATGTTGGTGCAGATATGGTAGGTAATAAAGATAGGAGGAGGATAACCACAGGCTATGTTTTCACTATAGGTGGAACAATAGTAAGTTGGATTTTGAAATTGCAAAAGATTGCAACACTTTCAACAACAAAAACATGGTATGTTGTTACTACAAAGGCTAGTAAATAGATGATTTGGTTAAAGAGGTTTTTGGAGGAACCAGGTAGGTTGGAGGAATTAGGATAGTAAGTAGTATAATGGCCGCCAAATTGTCATTCATCTTGCAAAGAGCTCAGCCTTACCTTCTAAAACTAAAAATATAAAACTCAAGTACGATTTCATAAGATATTTTATGGAAGATGAACTCTAAAAGTTGAAAAAGATACACACTAGCCAGAATCCTGTACACATGATGAAAAAGGTAGTAACAAGAGATAAACTAAGTTTCTGCTTAGTTTCTGTTGTAATTCAAGCATGAATATTGATCCATATGGATCTTGGTGGGAACCCATATATTCAACTCACTCAAAGAAATTGTCCATTTTTGAAGTTTCCTGGTTATTTTTCTATGGTTTTTTGTGTGGTAAACTTCTAGGGACATTTTGAGGCCATAAATGACGTTTTTTGGTGATTCATGGCGCCAAATGGTTTCAAATAACATTCATTTGGTTCTAGTTAGAATATTTAAATCTTGGATAAACCTTTTCAATGGGTTCTCGAGCACCCAAATGAGAGATCATATGCAAAATTTATGATCCCGGGAAGTTGATTGTTCAGCTAACCACCTTGTGGATGTAAAATTTATGACGATTCATCTTCTAGGGTTATTTTTTGGACCTTTAGGGTTCTTTCCCTCATGTTTATTATAAATATGACCTTTTGGCCTCATTTTGTACTCATCCTAAAACATATGAGCGTAGAAGCCACATCTTTTCTCAAAGACAGCTACGACAATTATAGTTGTTGTATATATAGTTTGTTCTATTTCTCCCATTTAATAGAATACGTATTCAATGTATCTATGTTTTCATTGCAATATGCTCATGTTTATGATTCTATATCTTTTATTTCATTTCATTCTCACATAAATATGTATCAATGGTATGATAGAAATCTGGTCTTTTATTTTTTCTTAGTACATGTCCCCAACAAGGTTACGGTATAGAGCGTTGAGTCTCAAACTAGCTTGACTTGGGCAAGACCACTCTCGCCACCCCAAGTGGACTCCGATGATGAAAGGAAAGAGAGATTTTGGATTAAGAGATCCTATCAATTTGTTGCTTCACGAAGCGCTTGCATGAGAGATGAAAGATATGATGGACAATTTTTCCCAGATCCTTCGACAAATGCCAACAGTAGTATGTACAACTTCAACAAGCAAGCATTTTGGAGATTCAACTCCATTCAAGGTACAAGGTAACTTTGATATTCCTTTATTGGAAGGCCAGATCGATGGCAATGCCATAGATAAGTGGTTAAATGTTCTAGAAAGGTATTTCTCTATCCACAATTTTTTCGACAACCAAAATATCACCTTTATGCTCCTTAAGGTCGTCCCAAATGTAAAAAATTTGTGGAATAATTATTGTGAGAAAAACTCATCAGACGAGTGTAGAATGTTAGAGGCCAATCCCACTTGGGCCTATTTCATAGATGTCATCAAGGAAAAATATTACCCTATGTGAATCTATGATGACCAGTACACAAAATGGGCCATTATTCGTCAAGAAAAGGACCAAATGATGTTGGAGTAAACCAACACTTTCATACCTTACACACAAAGTTGTGTATCAAGGAATCAAAGTGGCACCTGGTATTGAAATATCATGGTGGACTACATTGGGACATACGAATGAAGATGGACCTCATGGACATCTCTTCACTCAGATTTGCATATCACTATGATGTTAAAATCGAGTAGAAATTTTAGGATAAGAACAAATGATAATTTGGACCCACAAATCCACTGCAGAAGAAAGGAAAGGGAAACCCTGGATTGCATAACACAATAATGAGAAAGGAAAACATGTCCCATCCATAAACAAAGAAGGACACCGAGAAGTGGTGAGAGTTACACAAAAGACATTATAACAACAATGATGAATGTCCCTCAAAGCAATCATTGGTGGTCGAGATCAAATCTTTAGAATCATATCCCAATTCTGATTCAAAACCCCAATGTCATGGCCACATACCAGGGGAAGGAAATAATTTATGAAAAACCTAGTCACAACCTAGTGCCATTGTTGCTACCATCCATATTAAACCAGAGGATCTAGAAGAGTCTTAGGTAGACAAACCTATCTTCTAGTCAACGATGTGCATGAAGGGAATCCCCTTATATTTATTTTTTACTACGACAATCAAAAGAAACTAATCTCAGTAGAAGTTATCAAGAGATCGGAGCTTCTGTCAATACCACACCCACAAACCTACAACATTGGTTGGTTAATCCAAGTATGAGGTATCCGCATTATTCAGGGATGTCTCCTACCATATGGCATCAAACCTTTCAAAGATGAAGTATTGTGTCATATGGCCCCACTTGAATTATTTGATGTTGTTTTTGGACAACCATATATGTGGAACAATCATTTTGTATATGAATCATGACCTCGTAAGGTCATTGTCACTTAGGGAGGTTAACTCTACCAGATACCAGAGACAGTTGTAATTGCCATAGTCTCGCAGGATAGAAAGAAATATCCCAAAATAAAAAGATTTCCCTCTTCACAATTGTTTCTAAAGGAGAACATTGGGTCAGAGAGACCTCCACATCCTCTAAAAAAGGTCTATCTACTTAGAAGAAATAATAAGAGCACAAATTCTCTATTCCATCATCCATTCGAGTACCTCTACAATGCAAGGGAACACTTTCAAGGTGCTCATCTAGAAAGAAATCATCCAGACCAATTGAGACAAAGGATAACACAACAACCACAATTTTTTAATAGCTCCAACACATCCATCAACAACAACTTCATCCCTCTCAGGATGTCAAAGAAATGAAACCTTTTCATTTCAGTGAATGTCGTACAAGGAGATCAACTCAACACACAGTTTAAGGTATGATATGGGATTTAACCCAATGGAGGCCATTTCTTCCTAATGGTTGAGGATTGATCCAGATGGATATCGATGCCCAGCCATATATTCTAGTATCTCAAAAAAATTATCCATTTTGCAAGTTTCCTAGTTATTTTTCTACGGTTTTTTGGGTTCTAAACATCCCATGTCGTTTTGAGGAACTGAACGAATTTTTTTTTCAATTCAAGGGGCCATGTGGTTTCCAACAACATTCATTCAGTTAGAGTCGAAACATGTAAAGATCAGATATACCATTTCAATGGGTTATCAAGCACGTAAATCAGAGATCGTATGCAAAAGTTATGACCTAGGAAGTTCAGTGTTCATCTAACCACCTCGTGGAAACAATATTTATGATTATTCATCTTCTAGGGTTATGGTTTAGATGTTTAGGGTGATCGCCATCATGCTTATTATAAATAGGCCCTTTTGGCCTCATTATGTATTGAGCTTGGCATGAATGAGCGTAACATCCACATCTATTCCAAGAGATATAGCTACCACCATTATAGTTGTTGTCTTTATAGTCTATTCTATTTCCACCATTTAATAGAATATGTGTTCACTATATATAACAAGTTATACAACTAGATAAGAACTCGATATTGTTCTCGTTTTGTTGCTGTTAATTTTAATAGATTTTTCATTTTGAGCAATTTTTTTGCAATTTTGGATTTTTTTTGTCATAAAAAAGCTATATTTTTTATTTACAAATGCTCTTTTTCAAATTTTAAAATTTTACAAAATGATATATGCATTTTTTCATTTAGTATCTAATGAAAAAAAAATACATATTTTCATATTTTTTTAACATTTAGAAGTTACTTAGACTGAAAAGTATATACATTTTGGAAGTTTTTTCTTCAACTTTTCTCTTAAAAAAGTCATTTCGAGGGTGGGGGAGTTTCGTAATAATTTGATGATATAAAGATATGTCAAACACTTTTTTAACTTATATTCAGCTACTTTATATTAAAAAATGTGACTAATTAATACTGCTTTCCATAAAGTGATGATTCACATAAATTAAACAAAAAATATACCATATATTTGTAAAAAACATAATATTTATTCTCAAAATAAATTTCTAAGTGAAAATATTACCAAAATATCTTATCAAAAAATTTCCTCATCCCCATAAAAATATTAAAAAAGGCATTTAATAAAAACTATAATTAAAAGAATAAAACAAAAAACATTAAAATAAACTATAAAACCTATATCAAAACATTTAAAAACCTTTAAAAAAACAAATACAAAACCTATATTATAAAATTAAATTTAAAAAATAAATGAAACAAATATAATACATATAACATAAAATTAAATTTCAAAACAATATAATATAGAGTATGTAATATATAACAAGAGCCACGAGGTGGCAATGCCACCGCAATTGCTCGTAGCTTTTGCTATAAGACCAATACTATAGGGAAAAAAACCCGTTTCTTTGACCATCCACTAAAGTTTTAACATGCTACTCTTATAGATTATGTAATATATAAACATACCTTAATTTTATATAAATGTATGGATTATGTAATCTAAACATACCTTCATTTTAGATTTTAAATAAATGAGGTTGATTTTATATAAATGTAAAGTATTGACATATTTATATGTAAAAATATAAATATAAAGTATTTTCATAACTTTGTTTCATAAAAAAATATTTAAACATACTATTGCAAATAGACATGTAAAAAACATGTGAGTGGTGTTTCAATATATTAAACATTATTCGTGATTTTATCAAATTCTAGGTAAATATTTCTAGACCATATATTTTTTCGTTGGTAGTGCCAAATGCTATGAGGTCAATCCACTTGTACAATTTCGTTGAGATATTATAATCCATAATTATGGAAAAGCAAGAATAAATTACATCACCACATAGCATGAAATTCATAGAAATGAGGTCAAGGTGCAATCACCACTATATCATCTAATAACTAAACCCACAAACCAGCATTGGGATGATAACAAATGTTAATATAAAATTCACTGGAATCAAAGGGTGAGCCATAGCCCATGATCCATCGGAAGTGCATGACAAGATTACACGATTTCCAATGTAAGTGCATGACAAGATCACACAATTTCCAATATATGACGATGGTTCTTCCCCGGGAAGAAAATTCCAATTCCTTAGAAATGCAACTTCCTCTTCCAATTTTCTGTTTTTTTCTAATTTTTTTATCTTCTCCCCCTCTTCATCTGTCGAGTCATTCTCTATCAGTTACGTCATTCTCTATCAGTTACGTTCATAAAATACAGAGAAAATATATTTTCGAAGAATTGTGAAGCATTGCAGCTCTTGCACCTAGATTTTGGCTAAGTTAAGAACTAAATTTAAGAACTAATTTGGACGCATTATGGTCTGCATACATGGAAGTACACTCCCATATTTTCGCACATTTATTTGACATAGAAAAGCAAACCCAAGTAACTGGAATTCAAGGAATTTAATTACATTAAATAATATTCTTGATATTTACAATCATTACTATCTTTATTTAAAATAAATTAATCTGTATCAATTTAACATAATGAAATTCCAAGTGTTTTGCATGTGGGATATATGTCCGTTAAATGAGTCTACCACTTGCCAATTGGAATTACCTTAACTCCACTATCTTGTAAGCTTACTACTACCTCATCAATATCACATGCTCCCTCTCTCTGTTTGATGAACAATATGGAATACAGAGCATTTATGCCAGCAGTACGGTAGGAGAAAATAGAGAGATTGATTGTCATAGCACAGGTGGGATTCGTGTCAGTAAAAATATCGGTTGGATGGTTGCCGATGCTACTCAGGGTATTTTCCCTTTGTCTAGTGATTTTATTTTGTAGCACATGAACTCTGATGTTAACGATGCCAAAGACCAACGATGATCATTGTCACAGTTAACCGACATCGTTATTGTTCCTCCAATGTAGTGTCATCTCCATCCTCGAGCCATGCGTTAATTAACATTGGTGTACCTCCCCACATTAAAACATAGTGGATGCATTAGAACACAACGACGTCAACCAGTAGCTCTCTTTTAGGCAGGGAAAATCCAATTCGCCTTCCATGACACTATTGGCCAAGTCGCGCTGATTTCAGAAACTTCAGTGAGTGAGGATTGGCCGGGTCTCACTGATTTCGGAAGCTTCAGTGAATGAGTACTAGGAGGTCAACCTCTCCTCTAACTTAATATTTTGAAGAACTTTAAACTAAATGAACAGAACTGCCTATGAAACTCAAGCCTCGAACTGAAGTCGCCTAGAGGATGCAATTATCAGTGAGACTCCTAAAACTACAGTACTACTAGAAGCATGCCTTATTATCATCAAGTTATACAGTACTACTAGAAGCATGCCTTATTATCATCAAGTTATTCTTTATCTTGTTAATGGATGTACAACATGACGCAGCAAGATAATACTGTCAGAAATAGTTTATATAATAATTTGATCGATTTTATTGTGATTTTATACCTGATTAACGAACAATCCTCTCGGGCTCAGATTTCACTTTAGAACAAGCTCATAAAAAGATTTTGTGTACAATTGATAACAAGGACCTCCTTCCATAGGATCTGCGAGGTCTCATAGTATGATGTCGAATCGTTCATCTCTGTTCTCGAGCTCATCCCTACGTTGAAGAATTTCGATTAAAGCTTTAAACTTTAGCATGAACCTAAGAAGTATGAAGTATAGTTTGCGAAAATGAAGCATTAAAAATTCGTTACCTAGCATCATTGATAATGATTCTCAAGGAGAGAACTGCAAAAGGCTTCTCTATTCACAACAAGGTATTTGCAGCAAAAATCAACATCGTGGAAGCAACGATTTATTTAAGTCCAAAAAAAATCAAAATAAAAAAAAATAAAACCATAAATTAATTGAGACGAGTGGTTATACCTTATTGATGTCACACATCACTGTTTTCTTGGCGTTCTTGTGCCGTAATACATCCCTAGTTGTGGATCTTTCGCCGCCTCCCATGATGAAAATGCTTTTGAGGCTAAAATCACACATCATGACTACAAATTAGAATCATGAGAACCAAGTCTTTGTCGAAATTTAAAGGGATACAGCTCAGAGATTTTACCAAATGCAAATTACTTAATTACTTGCTTCGGGTGGCAGATGAGTGTCATACGCACTGGTAATTTGTGATAGATAAACTCGTCCACTTATGTGCTTATCAACTTTCCATCTATAACAAGCATCTATCTACAAGAGCAAGCAAGGAGAAAAGGGTAATACACAATCTTTATTTTATATATTTCTAGATATGTACTGCGTATATTTATCTTTCCGAATGCAGGTTTTGTATCGAGAAGCGCTATATCAAGCTGGTAATTGCTCACTCTGGTATGAAGAATGATGGGAAGACAACGCTTTGCAACTTTCCACCTATAACAAGGGCCTATACAAAAGAGCAAGAAAGCTTTATAGTGTACTGCGTATATTGAATGGTTTTGTATCGAGCATCGCTATATCTGAATGGTTCAAGAAGCAAAATTGCAAAATGATGCATCATTTTTTAGTTGAGATGGATAGATTTAATTCAGTTTCCACCGATACACTAAATCAGATGGAGGATGATGAGATTTTTACATAATGAGAGTGTGCAAGGAAGGAGGAGGACAACGTCAGGGTGTATTTGGTACACATACATGTATGAGAAAAACACTTGGTGTCCATGCACTGCAAGGAGGATGACAGAGGTTTGAATTTAGGGTTTTTGCATTGAAACGAAGGCATTGCATTGAAATCTAAAAAACATATAAGAAAAGTCTCAATGTTATTGTATGGCTTTTTCATTATAACCAAGAATCCATTTTCATCATAACTTAATTATTACGACTAGTTAATCAAATTTCGCTCATTAACACAAACAGAACCCAGGAAAAACACTGTGAAATGGCTCATCAAAATTAAGACCATTGCAAAAGAGCTGAGTTTCAAAAATACCTGGAGCATCGAGGGAGAGAACCAACAACTCCATTCTCTGGCCTTCCATGCAAAGGGTAAAAGGTGAAGACATGCCAATGGTTAATGCCAGCAGATCAAGAGGGATACATCCCGACTCTATTCTCTGGAAACATGCTCGTTTTTAATGCTTGCAGACACTAGGTTGTGAGAATAATTGGGAAAATACATGAGATTTTAATGCTTACAGACTACCTTATTGATGTCCTAGCCCAACAGGTTTAACATTTAATATATTGATGGCTCGAACCCCATCCAACCATATATATATTATGTGCTATATACTAAGAACTTTTTATCAAATTTATAATGGGTAAGTAAGGGTCTTGAAAATTCCAGGCTTACCCTACATCATCGAGAACCCAATGTGGGAAGTGTTGCCGCCTTTCACACACCTGGGTTATGTGGCATAAATATTCAAGCCACTTAGTTTGTCCTTGGGGGAAAGTCTCGAGTCAAGGATGTCACCTTGTTCTTGACTCCTCCATTAAGGCTAACTCGTAATGAAGCCAAGAGGGGTAGACCCTATTAAATTACTAAGGCTAATTATTTAGCGTGATGGTGTTATGTTAGTTAGGAGTTTTGAAATTAACCAATGGAAACAAAATCTAATAAGATGCAAGATTTAAAGCATATAAGCTCAGTAATGACACAATATATATATAATCGAAAGAATTCATCAAAGTAAATCACCAGTGCCTTAAATGGAGTCAACAGAGAAAATAATGTGCTTGCATGTGCTTGAAAGAATCTTTTGCAAATGTATCTTGGTAGATTTTAAATTAATGTGGAATGTGAATGAATTAATTTAGGCAAAAAGGGGACTCCAGATATACCCGAGGGGTACTTGGAGTATGTCCAAAAGTGAATTTTCACGGCTACCTGCAAGGTGTTTGTGGGATAGAACAGAGTCTCGGAGACTATTCTTCATAACGCACCCATTAGGATGTGACAAAGATCGGTTCCTCGAGGTCACTTTCCAGTTGTTCCCACTCCTTTGGGTAATTTTCCACCGTTTATAGTTCGTTCGAGGCGATGGATTTTTTCCTGATGGTTTGTCAATTTGGGAGGTGAAGACTAATCAATCTAGTCACTAAAGTGCTTCTGATGCAGATTGACTGATCAGACAAACCACAACCAAGTACAGAGCATACACACCGGAGTCTTTGTTATTTTTAGTAAATTTTAAAAGAGGTGTTCTTATTAAAAAGAAAACCCTCCAGGAACCTATTTCGGCCAAATTGGACCTCAATTGGGGAATCAAGGAGGGGTTGATTTTATTTTCATTATTAAAACAATTAATGAAAATGGAATCAGAGATACACAACACTGGTTTTATAATTAGTCCTACCACGCATCTTTTCCCCTTGCGGGTCAATCAAGAACTCGTGGGGTAAGAAGTATGATTAATTTTGAATTTAAAATATGGAATAATGAAAAATATTTTCAAAGTATACAATCCTACATGTCAATACTAAACTAGAACAGAAAAAAAAAAAAGGAAAAAATGCAAAAAAATGAAACGGACACGGATCCCCCTAGGGGGGATGGTGAATAGCCTCGAAAGAGCCTATTCAAAAAGATTTTTCTTTTTATTAGCAGAAATTAAAATATCAACAAACTGAAATTAATCCACCTGGTCCTTATATGGAATGATACCAAAGGTTTACAAATTGCAAACATTTGAAATTTTGGAAGACAGAGACCCCCTAGGGGATTTCAAATGATCCAAAACTGCTTTCCGGACAGCGCCTCCTTTTATTTTCTGTTACAATTTCTAAAATCCAGAAAGCTTATCATAGTTAAATATTCCCAAAAGTACTTTCAGAGTACTTTTGAATGAACAGACTTTTTACTCAAAAATTCTAAGTTAAAACTAGTTTTTAAAGAAGCGGAATAGGAACCAAGGAAATCAAGCTTTCCTTGAGATCTTGGCTTGCTTTAGGGGAAGAAAATATGAAGCACTTAAATTTCTGAATATAAATTTTTAGACTCTAAGGAAACAACCATGCATTGAACAAGATTTAGATCTACTTTCACAGCCTTGAAAAATGGCATTTTTTCCTAAAACTAGATCTAGAATGCTTGTAAATTTTCATTTAGGAGAAAGATCTAGTTTATGAGATTTAAGGAAGCAAGATATGTGTTAAATAAACTCTGAAATTGGTAGATCTAAATAGTTTTAAAGCTGTAAACAATTAATTGGACTGATTTTAGAAAAATTTGGAGGAAGAGGAAAAGAAGAGCATTTTTGTTGGAAGCCTTGAAGATCAACCGTGGAGCTTTCTAGTGGAATGTTGAGGGACTATGAATTTGAATGGTTTTGGATAGAGTGAAGAAGCAAACTAGATCAACATCCTCTCCAAGCTAGGAACATGCAACTAAATCCAAAGACTTGCCAAAATACTTGTGAGATCCAGTTAATGCATACATAGAGATTTCATCATAACATGCATATAAAATTATACAACATGTTGAATCTAGATCTCTAAACATGCATCAAAAAGGAAAGAGATGGCCAATAAACTTATTGACAAACTCCTTTCCTATCAGTATTATAATAAAATTATTATCAATCTTAGCAATGAATCCACAAACAAGCAACAAATTATAAACATAGATACAGGTTACCTCAGTGAAACCTGGAAATGCTCATCCACACATACAATGACATA
This sequence comes from Pseudotsuga menziesii, assembly GCA_001517045.1. NCBI lineage: Eukaryota > Viridiplantae > Streptophyta > Pinopsida > Pinales > Pinaceae > Pseudotsuga > Pseudotsuga menziesii. The sequence goes on from LPNX011212594.1 coordinate 184,897, forward strand.
ACACCATCTTTCCTCTAAAGATTCACTTTATTCCAATAGCAAAAGATATTACACAGTATTACAACAGCAATGGCTCTTCAATCCAACTCTAACTAACTCAGAAAGGAGGCAGACATGCTTTATTTATACACAAAATTGAAACCCCATCTGAGAGGGGGTGCAAATCCCAAGGATATAGACCACTGCAGTTGAAGGAGAGTACATCAATGCCTAATCTGAAGCTGAACTGGGCCTCCACTGAGTCTACTTGTCAGTCCAGGGGATGATTGAGCTGACACATCAACTTGCTGACTGAAACATCAACCACAGAGCTTCCAGAAGAGCCCACATGTGTGGAGGAGAGAGAGAGGGTGCAATTCCCCATAAAGGAGGTTGAATTTCACCTCTGGATCTTCCTTGATCACCTCCTTTAGCCAACGATTTGTCAGATCTAGTCAATCGGGTGCCGACGAGATTGACTTCAATCAAATCGGTTGAGAATCCACTAATCTAGGATTTTAGATTTGCTCCATTATTCATCAATTTATTAATTAAAATAATCAATAATTGATTTTTGGGGGCTTTCTGACCTGAGTGATGGAAAATCACCCAAAACTTGGAAATACTGGGTCTATAGGTTTACTGGGTGCTCTTAGCTTGAAAATAAACACCTACATGAATGAAACTGATTATTGAGTCCACTATTATTACAAAACCAAGTTTTCCAATTAAACTATTAAAAATTAGCCTAAGTTTTGGAAAAAATGAATTTTAATAAAAAAACACTGAAAAAATTAAAAAATTAAAAAAAATTAAAAACCTAGGGGGACTTAGACATGTTCATATGACTCAACCATAATGCCTAGCATGTTTATACATTGACACATAGACTCTAATAACCTCAATAGGCCTAAATTCCAAGCCGACCACCCCAACTTTGGAGGTATTGAGTGAGAAACTCAGAAATTATAAGTCGTTTATTCAACAACCAATAATAACCAAGAGAAAAAAAACCCTAGGCTGATCGGATTGAAAAATAAAGTCTATGAGACTGAGTCTTTTACATACACTATCATGCTAGAACATTTATTACAACTCCCCCAAGGGGTTATGAACAGGTGATATAATACAATAAGCACTTCCGAAGGTCTTTTGAAGTCCAAAAAAATCATCTTTGTCCGATTCACCAAGCTCACTTGATAAAAACAACTAAGTACAACTTAGGTGGTAACATCTGGCTCCAACCATGGGACGTTTGCTTGATCTGGTCATAAGACAAGGAGAGGATACGAGAACACCAGAATCGCTGGTTTATACACCTTGTAAAAACATCTCAACTTGACAAGAAAACCTTAGTAGCACAAGCTTTATATAGAAACCAAATGAATAATTAAGCCAATTTATTCAAACAAAATAGATATAGCTAACTAATGAAAGAAAAGTTTTGTTATAGCTAAGTAAAAAATAGAAATGTAGAAAGTAAATGCTCTCTTTCAAGGATATTATTTTCCTACTCTAAGCATGATATAAAAAGGGTTAAGTGTAATTATAAATCCAATGTAACCACCTAAGCATTTTATTAACATAAAAAAAATTTCCTTGTCTTCGGTTACTAGCCAAAGTAAGGATACCTTATTTAGAGAATGCAAACCTGCGTGATGATCTGGAATGGGTGGGTTGGATGGGAAATCATAGGCATGAATAAAGTCATTAAAGTTCTTCCCAAACTAGTAGGTGCTTGCGTAAGCTGCTTCTACCCATGACTGAACAAAGTTGATGTATAAATTGGAATGATGAGGGAGATTGACTACACCATTGTACTAATCATCAAGGCTTACTGGATGATAACTCATTGTATAAGCCCCAAGTGGCTCCAAAACATAAGGAAAATCTATATGTGAAGATGATAGTTGAGACTGATATTCTACTAACTGCATCACATCTGTCTTTTCACAACACTGCTTCTCAATGTCTTCATTATTGATACCTTTGTGCAACTTTGCATGATATGACTCTGAATGATCATATAAGAGTTTTTAATGCTTCTTTTCCATACTAGGATTTTCTGAGGTCTCCAGATCCACACTTCCCTCTATGGAAGTATAGTAGATTGGACTTCCACAAATTTCTAAATAGACACTCCCCTTGCTAGATATAGCATAGATGGGATTCTCAATAAGATATTCACAAAAATTCCAATAGCCATCACCACCATTTATGTCAGATGTGATGGATTCCCCATTGTTGATATCAAGTTCTGATATCAAGTTCTCTTTGTCTTCATTACTGATACTGATATATGGATCAGACTGATCATATGGATAAACTGCATGCTTCTTTTCCGTATCAACATTCCCAAGGAAACAAGGTCCATGCTCTCTCCTTTAGATATGACATAGACAAGAGAATCAACAAAACCATCAAAAGTTTCTGGTTCATTATTTTCCTCTTTATACATTTCATAGACTAGATTTTCCATGATTGTAGAGGACTCCTCGTTAACATATTTGTCGGACATAAGGGATTCTCCGTCACTTGTATCATGCTCCAAGTTATACTTGTCCTCATTTTCATAATCATCTTCTTCAGAAAAATGGTCACAAGGAAGCAAACCTTCTAGACTGTCATCATTATATGGAGAATAGGCAGGAGTCCCATCATGCACATTACGGTTTTCATCATAAGTTTCACTATAACATTCTGTAATGGTTTCATCCTTAGGTAGATCTGGAGCACAACTGTGATCATCATCACTAAAATAATCATGAAAGAATTCCCAATCATCACTATTCTCTGTTGATGCTGCATGAGGAGGGTCTTCAACAATTTTTTCAATTAATGGCTCTTCATGCACACACTCAATGGGATCATAATGGATTTCTGAATGTTGGGTGTTTACACCATGTTGCTACTACATATCCCAGGATATTCCATATGAAACTCTTTCCAAGGAAAGAAGTACTTCAAATTGGTCTTAATGAATGATTTAGCATCGAATGATTTGATATCATTCACATCATAATGCCACTATTTCAAAAATATTTCGAAGAATGTTGCAAGGGAAGTAATAGATTTCTCAAGAAAACACTCATGAAGCCAACATGAAGCATCCCCTTGCAGAGAATGAGAAAACATCGCCATTATATGATCCTCATGTTGAATGTTGTTTTGACTCATATGTGATAGAAAAATCATAATATGGAATTTGGTTGAGTGATCATTATCATCTCCCCAAAAGCATGGAAGGGAAGTAGATGTCATTTCATTAATGACACGATTAGGAAAGCCAGTGATCCTAGAGAAATCAATGGGAAGATAATCATAGGAAGCTCATGCAGTAATTTATATTCTTTTAACAGCCATATCAAGAATAAGTGATCATGGAGAATTTCTGGAACTGAAAAATGGAGTTGAGCTTTAAATTTCACTGTTATGTGGGCTCACCTACACACAATCAATCCCAAAAATTTTTGTGAGAAACATGGTTTTTATCCCTTCAATGGAGTCACCATGTGAGAATAAAAATATACATTTAAGAACTCTCACAAAAATATTTTTACTTTTCTTTGTAAAAAATAAAAACTAAAAAAGGTCAGTGGAGTTGCCAGATGAAAATTAAAGATCTACTCTAAGCATTCATCAAACGAAGCAAAAACAAAAAAGAAGAAAACAAAAGTCATACTCCGAGAATAAAAATATTTATCCCCAGCAATGGCGCCAAAATGTGTGGCTGACTTTCACACACCTGGGTTATGTGGCAGAAATCTTCAAGCCACTCGGTGTGTCCTTGGGGCCAAGTCTCAAGTCAATATTGTCACCTTGTTCTTGACTCCTCTATCCAAGCTAACTCCTAACGAAGCCAAGGGGGGTAGACCCTATTAAATTACTAAGACTAATTACTTAGTGTGATGGTGTTATACTAATTAGGAGTTTTGAAATTAACTAGTGGAAACAAAAGATAACAAGATGCAAGATTTAAAGCATATAGGCATAGTAATGACACTCAATATATATATAATCGAAAGAATTCATCATGGGAAATCATGAGTTCCTTAAATGGAGTCAACAATGAAAATAATGTGCTTGCATGCACTTGGAAGAATGTTTTGCAAATGTCTCTTGGTAGATTTTAAATTAATGTGGAATGTGAATGAATTAATTTAGGCGAAAAGGGGACTCCAGATATACCCAAGGGGTACTTGGAGTATGTCCAAAAGTGAAATTTCACGGCTATCTGCAAGGCATTTGTGGGATGGAACGGAGTCTCGGAGACTATTGTTCATAACACACCCGTCAGGGTGTGACAGATATCAGTGGCTCGAGGTCACTTTCTAGTTGTTCCCACTCCTTTGGGTATTTTACCACCGTTTACAGTCCGTTCAAGACATTAGATTTTTTCCTGATGTTTTGTCAATTTGGGAGGTGGAGACTAATTAATATAGTCACTCAAGTGATTTTGATGTAGCTTGACTGATCGGATGAACCAGAGCCAAGTACAGAGCATACACACTGGAGTCTTCGTTATTTTTAGTAAATTTTAAAAGATGTGTTCTTATTAAAAAGAAAACCCTCCAAGAGCCTATTTTGGTCCAAGTGGACCTCAATAGGGTGATCAAGGAGGGGTTGATTTATTATTATTATTAAAACAAATAATGAAAATGGAATGAGGGATACACAACACCGGTTTTCGAATCAGTCCTACCACGCATCTCTTTTCCCTTGCGGGTCAATCGAGAAGTCGTGGGGTAAGTAGTATGATTAATTTTGAATTGAAAATATGGAATAATGCAAAATATTATAAAAGTATACAAGCCTTCATGTCAATACTAAACTAGAACAGAAAAAAGGGAAAAATGCAAAAAAGTAAAATGGACGCGGATCCCCCGAGGGGGGATGGTGAATAGGCTCGAAAGAGCCTATTTGAAAACATTTTTTATTTTTATTAGTAGTAATTACAATATCAGCAAACTGAAATTAATCCACCTGGTCCTTATATGGAATGAGACCAAACGTTTACAAATTGTAAAAATTTGAAATTTTGGAAGACGGAGATCCCTTGGGGGGTTTCGAATGATCCAAAAATGATTTCCGGACAGTGTCTCCTCCTATTTTATGCTACACCTGCTAAAAACCAACAAGCTTATCATAGTTCAATATTCCCAAAAGTACTTTGAAATTACTTTTGGATGAACAAACTTTTTACCCAAAAATTCTAAGTTAAAACTAGTTTTTAAAGAAGCGGAAAAGGAATCAAGGAAAGCAAGATTTTCTTGGGATCTTGGCTTGCTTTGGGGGCAGAAAATATGAAGAACTTAAATTGATAAATATAAATTTGTATACCCAAAGGAAACAACCATGCATTGAACAAGCTTTAGATCTACTTTCACATCCTTGAAAAATGACAATTTTTCCTAAAACTAGATCTAGAATGCTTGTAAATTTCCTTTTAGGAATGAGATCTAGTTTATGAGCTTTAAGGAAGCAAGAAATATGTAAAATAAACTCTTAAATTGATAGATCTAAACAATTTTAAGCTGCAAACAAGTAACTGGACTGATTTTAGAAAAATTTGAAAGAGGAAGAGGAAAAGAAGAGTTTTTTTGTTGGAATCCTTGAAGATCAACCATGGAGCTTTCCGGTGGAATGTCAAGGGACTATGCCTTTGAATGGTTTTGGAGAGAGTGAAGAAGCAAACTAGATTAACATCCTATCCAAGCTAGGAACCTGCAACTGAATCGAAAGGCTTGCCAAAATACTTGTGAGATCTGGTTAATACATACATAGAGATTTCAAAATAACATGTATATAAACTTATAAAACATGCTGAATCTAGATCTCTAAACATGCATAAAAAAGGAAAGAGATGGCCAATAAACTTATTGAAAAACTCCTTTCCTATCAAGATTATAATAAACTTATTATCAATCTTAGCAATGAATCCACAAACAATCAACAAATTATGAACATAGATACATGTTACCTCATTGAAACATGGAAATGATCATCCTCACATACAATGAAATGACACCATCTTACCTCAAAAGCTTAACTTTATTCCAATAGAAAAATATATTACACAGTATTACAACAACAATGGCTCCTCCATCTAACTTTAACTAACTCAAAAAAGGTGGCAGACATGCTTTATTTATACACAAACTTGAAACCCCATCCTAGAGGGGGCACAAATCCCAATGAGATAGACCACTGCAGTTGAAGGACAGTCCACTAATGCCTGATCTGAAGCTAAACTGAGCTTCCACTAAGTCTACTTGTCAATCGGGGGGCTGATTGAGCTGACACATCAACCTGCTAACTGAAACATCAACCACAGAGCTTACAAAAAATCCCACATGTGTGGAGGAGAGAGAAAGGGTGCAATTCCCCATAAATGAGGCTGAAGTTCAACTCTGGATTTGCCCTGATCACCTCCTTCAGTCAAGGATTTGTCAGATCGAGTCAATCTGGTGCCGATGAGACTGATTTCAATCAAATCGGTTGAGAATCCACTGATCTAGAATTTTGGATTTGCTCCATTATTCATCAATTTATTAATTAAAATAATCAATAATTGATTGTTTGGGGCTTTCTGACCTGAGTGATGGAAAATCACTCAAAGCTTGGAAATACTGGGTCTATAGGTTTACTGGGTGCTCTTAACTTGAAAATGAGCACCTACATGACTGAAACTGATTATTGAGCCCACTATTATTACAAAACCAATTTTTCCAATTAAACTATTAAAAAATAGCCTAAGTTTTGGAAAATTTTAATTTTAATAAAAAACACAGAAAAAATTAAAAAATTAAAAAAAGAAGGCTAGGGGGACTTAGATATGTTCATATGACTCAACCATAATGCCTAGCATGTTTATACATTGATAGATAGACTCTAATAACCTCAATAGGCCTAAATGCCAAGCCGACCACCCAAACTTTAGAGGTATTGAGTGAAAAAATTAGAAATTATAAGTTGTTTATTCAACAACCAATAATAACCAAGCGAAAACACACCCTAAGCTGATCAGATTGACAAATAAAGTCTATGAGATCGAGTCTTTTACAGACATTATCATGCTAGAACATTTATTACAACTCCCACAAGGGGGTATGAACATGTGATATAGTACAACAAGCACTTCTAAGAAGCAGTTCCGAAGGTCTTCTGAATTCCGAACAAATCATCTTTGTCCGGTTCACCAGGATGACTTGATAAAAACCACTAGGTACAACTTAGGTGGTAACAGGAAGTAAAGATCAAGATGTTAAGATTCAAAAAATTGTATTTTTTATTTAGATTTAATAAAAAATATTACAAATTTAAAAAATTGAAATTTTTTTCCCATATTAAGTTAATTAATACTAATGACCGATTCATATATATCACGTGCGGTGACATAATAATATTTCAAAACAATATATGAAAAACAATATAATAAGAAAATGTTAAAGTTTTATGAAGTGATAAGGGTATGTTTTGTAGTTTTTTTGTGTTTAAGGTTTGACTTTTAAGGATGGCATGATTGTGGGAATGGCCTCACCACTTAAGCAACACTCCAAGTAGTGGTGGAATGGTGGTTAACATGTGGCACCATTATGGGAATTACCCCACCTTAACACCTTCCTCTTAACCCATTAAACTTACCATTTAAGAAGTGGGATTTTGTCTTTTGAATATTTTTTTTTCCGTTAAATTAACAATATCAATATTTTGTTATAATATTAACATTTTTAAATGGTTATGATTGTTTTTCTTATATTATTCTTTCATATTTTGTACATTTATTTGGTTAGGTTCTTTATATTGTTTTTTAATACTTTGTTATAGTATTAACATTTACTTATTTTTATCATTTCTTTTATGTTATAATGTTTTGGTAATGTATTTGTTTATTATTTGTATTTTTAAATGTTTTGTTAGGGTTTTAAATTATAGTGTATTTTTTTAAAATATTTTACATATAACTTAGTTGTATCTTAATTTTTTTTTTTTTTTTTTATTTTTATTTAATAGATTTTAATGTTTTTTTGTGATTCTCTATTTTCTTTGCAATATGTATATGTTTATGATTCTATATATCTTAGTTCATTTTGTTCTCACATAAATCCAAATCAAAGGTGAAGTGAAGATGAGAAATTTGACATAAGGTTTACAACATAGTCTAGTAAATGCATCAGCAGTGGATTTGTTCTGATCAGTCTCAAAGTGGGAGATTGTTGGTTGTGATCCTGATCTTCTTGATTTAGAGATGTTATTATTTCAGCAGTGTTTGGGTCCCAACATCTGACCGGGGAGTGTGGGGTGGCTTCTTCCCCACCTACAGTCGTCATGGGGGTCCAAGGGTGTCCATGACTATATTAGGAACCGCCCATGGTGAGGGTTCGGGGCCAAGGCCCCATAGCAAAAATTTAGGAAAACTGTCTTGTAAATTGTTGTAATTTCATATTCATGACTTGGTCAATAATGGGTGATTTACGGGCTCATGGTTTATGGAAGCTCATGGTATTTTCTCATGGTATTCCCTTTATAAAAGGAAGGCATTGTAATACGCCTGTGTATTGTATCGCAGCATTGTAAAACAATCTATGAAATTATGTGAGCGAGACTGAGAGATTTAAAAGGAAGTGCATTAGGTTTGCATTGTATCCCTTCATTTTGTTGGACCATATAATAATAAAAGGACTGACAATTTCTTTGTGGATGTAGTCAATCTTGGGTGAACCACGTTATATTGATGTCTCTCTTGCAATGTTTTATTTGTTTTAATATTTGCATCTTGTTTGTTGATTATTGCTGTGCCATGTTGTTTTCTAACAACAAAATTATTAATTATTTTGATATTATCAAAAACATATTCTTATAATATCCTTTAAAGTTGAGATAGGCCATCCTCTCAAGGTTTCAATACCTTTATACAATAATTAATATATTAACATGACACTCATATGTGAGCAACTAATATATAAAAGAAAGATAAGATAGGGCTATCATATCAAAATATGATAAAGTAGGACACACTACTTTTAATTGTAAGATTACTTATTATATTGCAATTATTCAATATAGAAACTTGTTATGTGGATAGACATTTTTATTCTAGATTTGGGGTGGACTAAGACCTATGCTTTTTCATCTACCGAGTAGGATACGACAAGTGTACTCTCGAGATTGATTTTATGACATTTGTTCAAAATTTGAAATAAACAAATATAAAAAAAGTAATAGAAAAAATATTTGGTAGCTAGCTGATAAATGGATAATTGAAAGCAATGCATGGATAACTCATAGTTGATGAATGGATAACCAACTAGAAGAAAATGAGAAATAAAAAAATCCAAATTATCTTCCATTCCATAACTATCTCTTAACCATTTGATCCCTATCAACCTGATCAATTTTCTTTCATGTTTTTTTATCAATCTTCTTTTATATTTTTTTACAATTTAAAAAAAAATCTAACTAATCCTTCTAGAACATTCAATTTAACTTGAGATAAATATTGATCATATTTATAAAATTATAATTAAAATCAAGAAAATTAAATGTGTTACGTAAATCTTTCAATTTGAAAGACTCGTTATTAAAAACGTTATGATATCATTTTATTGAAAAGTTGATGATTAACCCTGCGGCTAATTTGTGATTAGAAATTCCCATAACAAAAGACATCCTGTAAAGCATATGACAAATTATGTTTTATTCATCATAAATTCCAGTAATGACAAAAGGACATCATTGTAAGCATATGAGCAAAATATGTTTTTAAAGTGAACAGAAAAGGAATATAACAAATGCATGACTGGCAGGTCACTGGCCTCCATAAATCGGGTAAGTTCGATTAAACTATATTTGTTGCGACAAGCTTTCGAAATAACAGGAGATTCTGAATGTAAAATACTAAATGTGGCGTTATTTCGTTTTATGTGCACTCATTTCTACTTTTGGAAAATCGTTATTTTAAAGAACAGGGTTTCGAAAAAGGAGGATCTTTTGAATGGACAATTTTAAATATAGAAGGAGTTGAATTTTTTTTGAGTTTTCTAGTTTTTTTTAATAAAATCCAGTGATTAAATTTTTAATAAATTGTAAATTATGCTGTTTAAATGGTGTTTTGGAATATATAAATGGATTGATGACCCATAAATACTCCAAGTTCTTTGAGAATTTAAATTTGTTTGAAATTTTATACCGGATTCCATGAGATATTCCCGAAAAATGCTACCGGGGCAAAGGGCTAAAACGTTGACGCAAAATAGGAATCAATTATGTGGCGCTATTTTGTTCGCGGAGCACTCACCCGATTCTGTTGAACGCCAAGAAATGTGGATTTATTTCGTTCTTCATCTTCCTGTTCGTTTTTTAAAGCAAATGTATGCATGTGGATATTCAATGGAATAGAAAATTGTGTGGAGTGGACATCTACTCGGAAATACTCAGAGCGATATTGGTGTGAAAGATGATGGAGGGAAGTTGGTGATTGAAAACGATTGCTACTGAAAGTGCTAAATTTCAAACAAAGTTAAAAATGGGCAGAGATAAACCTTCACTGTGTGGCTGCTACCCAGCAAACAAAAGTCCCAAAATGAGCAGAGGCACCTCCCAAATGAGCAGAAAGAAATGGCATCATTGGCTCTACAAAGTAAGAGATTCCCTGTCAATTATTTTATCACCATTTTGGCGCCTTTATAAGCGGACCGACGGCACCTGCAGACACTTGCTCTATTCAATATTCCGATTTACTTACTTTTTCTCTTCTGATATTAAATAATGCATCGCCCTTTCTGGATATATTAATGATTACCTGATCGGATGACAGCTGTTCTTTCCTTCCTAGTTTAAGAAACTGCTGCAATAAGACTCCTGAATAAATTTGTGTGAGTATTGGCATGCCCTCTTGCTTGAAACCCTTGTGTCAAAGATTGAGTCTGCCTTACCTTCTTTTAGTGGGGAGCAGATATCTGGTTTGGGAATCAGGAAGTTCCATGATTGTGGGAAGTTCAATATAGAAGAAGAGACGTTGCTCATATTATCTTTTTTCCCTGGAGGACAAAAGTAGGAATGGGGAGGGGAAAAGTCGTTGTTAGACGCATTGAAGATAGTACAAGCAGGCAAGTCACTTTTTCGAAGCGGCGTAAAGGACTGATTAAGAAAGCGCGAGAGCTGGGGATTCTGTGCGATGCCGAAGTGGGAGTCATAGTGTTTTCCACAACAGGCAAGCGTTACGAATACACCACTTCCAGGTTAGTAATAACTTAATAACCATCCCATCCAATCCATCTAATTACCTGCTCTGCTTAATGCTCTCGTGATTGTTTTTGTTTCTCTTCCTGGATCTACATATTTGGGTATCATCTAATTCAGCCAACGATCCTCTTGCAAATTAACACGCGAACCTTCATGTGGAGGGTTTGGAATAAATGTAGGCACAATCTACGCTAAGTTTTATCTTCTTGAGAATTGTTGGTATCCCTCCAGTTCAGAATAACCAGCTGCGATCAATAAATGCTGTGTATATTTCAATAGGACTGGACTAAAACATGCCATTTCGGGTGTTTATTTTATCAGCGAATTTTCGGTCACTGAAGTCGTTTGAAAGCTAAAACAGTTAGTCTATTATGCGCTTAGTTCAATAAGTTTTCCACTTAATATACACTAACACTAGCACATCTACATAGTTTGTGGTTGGATCAGTTCGATAAAGATCAAATGGTTAAGAGATAACCATGAAAAAAAACAATTTAGAATTTTTTTATATGGCATTCTTCTAGTTCTTTACCATAAACTCTCAGTTATCCATTCTACCAGATATATATCTATATATATAATTGTTTATTTCAAATTTTGAAGGACTGCCATAGAATCAATCTTGCCAATACACTTGTCTCATCCTAGTGAGTAGATGAAAAAGCATAGGCAGTGGTCCACATCAAATCTCAAATGAAAAAGTCTATAGACATAAAAATACATAATGATAAAACAATGATAAAACAATTTTGGTTGTAATACTTGACTAGCACATCCATAGTATGTGGTTGGATTAGGTCGATATGGATCAAATAGTTGAGAGATAGTTATGGAATGGAAGACAATTTGGAAATATTTTGTTATTAGTGATATTTTCTAGTTAAACTTATTCAAATGGGAGTTATCCATGTCTAGCTACATTTCTTTGCATCTCACATTCTCCATTTTTTATAATTGTTTTTTTCAAATTTTGATCCACGTCCATATAATCAATATCGATAGTACACTTGTCTCATCTCCGCCCATAGATGAAAAAGCATAGGTGGTAGTCCATCCCAAAATCTCAAATAAAAACGTCTAGAGACTTAATTAAGAGAGACACTTAGATAACCTATTCCATTACTAGTTGTAAGCATCTATTGTTTACGATTTATTTAGTAACAACCTTCTTCTAGTTAAAAAGATGATAAAAGAAACCTCTTTTATTAGTTGTAATCATCTATTGTTTATGTTTTAGTAAGAGTTTTCTTCTAAATCTCTAAAATACCTTGAGTGCACCCTTGGAAAAACATAATTGTTAATTAGCCCCAAATTATAAACATTATAGCTACCAACATAGATCCATCTAAAAGAGGATCTACCAAGCACCAAGAGAGAACAAATCTCTCAAGGTGTAAACCCTTTTTTAGAGTGGAAATGTTGAAGATATGTATAATCCAATGTTTACAGTTTTAGTTTATCTAATTTATATTGTTTAAATATATATGCTATTTTAAATAATTTAAATTTAATTTAATATTTTATTATTTTTTATAAAAGATACTTCTTAACTCTAAGATAAGCAAGAAGGAGTTACACATCTCTCCCCTACTATGTTGTAGCACCTCTTCTTTCAATAAACATGACAACTCTTAACACTCAAAATTATATTTAATATTTAATAAGCATTCTTACTCATTAAAAACATTTATATTGTTTTTTTATCATCTTTCTTATAATATTTGGATATTTACTTCTACTAATCATTTAAATATTCGTAGTTTAGCTAAAGGTCTTTTTCTAAGTGTCTAAAACCTGACACAAAAAACATGCTTGGACATCCAAAATATTCATATCCATAGTTTAGTGAAAGGTCTTCTTTTAACTGCCTCAAACGTGAAACTCAAACATATTCTTGAACATCCAAAACCACTCTAATTTTGGAGGTTCAACTATAGAGGTACATTCGATATGAAGAAGTTAGATTGAAGAATATGATTTATGAGTTTATAATAGTTTCAAATTTTATTACATGTTTTACTTGATGATTGAAAATTATTTGATATTTGTTTTTGTTTTTTATTTAAATATTTATAATTTAGTGAAAATTTGTTTTTATATAACGTTTGATATTTTTTTTTCATTTAAATATTTGATATTTACTATTGCGTCACGGTGACACATATAGTAGACAACCAAAATGGCATGCAAAGGATGTAGCAACAATGAGGGACTAAGCTGGTCTGTGTTTTTAAAAGATTCACGATTATTTAAAAGAAACCGACTTGGTGATAGTTTTCCACAACCTATTTTAACATCTGCTCTATCAACTCTGTGATTGATATTGAAAATGACAACGGCGTTTTCATATATTTTTTCAATAAAATTTTCAGGGCTTCTTCCAATAGCATTTTCATATAATTTTTCAATAAAAGATTATTTTCATATAATTTTTCAATAAAAGATAAAAGAAGAAAAATAAGAAAATAATTTCAATACTAAGCTATATGCTATAACAAGCTAAAATTTTAGGTTTTGATCTCACAATCTTTCCATATTTTTAGTTTTTGATCCAAGAATCTCTCGATATTATTCTCCTAAAAGTTAAATTCCTCTTAAGTATTTTAGTTTAGTTTATATGGATGTGAAAAATAATTATTTTATATATAGTTCTTTTATATTAATTCAAAATTAATGATTATTATTTTAATTTTAATTTCATAAACAATTTTTCAATATAACTCATAAATAATACTCAATCCTTTTTCTTCCTGACATAAAAATACAATCTTTTACATAACTTTTGGAAGAAAATTGCCATAGACAGATTTCTAAACCAAGCTAAAACAAAACTTATTTGGCTTGCTGCAAATTAATTAATACGATTGCAACAAGCATGGTATCAGTTGGATTTTAAGCTACTTCAGATCCAACAAACACTTGCTACAGCTACATTAATTAATCTGCAGCAAACTAAATATTAATAGCCAATTCAAAATATACAACACTAAAACAACTATCCAAAAAAACAATACTAACACCAAAAAGCTTGTAGAGGAAATCTCTACATAGAAAAGAAAACTAAATTCTTCTTCGGTTTAGTTGTTAACATGGTACATTCCTTTTTAGCCTTTATTAGTCAAAACCGTGCCCAAAAGGTTTCAATGTACAGTTTTCCCCATAATTAAGTATTTTCAGATTTGTTCATAAATTTTAATAAGTAATTTTAAATGAATTTCGTCATAATGTAATAATAATATTTATATAATAATATAAAAATATTTAACTTACCGCTAATAATTTGACTAATCTTTTTAAGTTGTTATTTTTAAATGATATTGTTGTTTGCACTATTGTAGTACAAATAAAGAAGTGTACTTATTATTTATAAATAACTAACGGTGTTTATTATTTTTATTATACAAAATAATATTATATTTTTATGAAAAAATAATAAAAAGGTGTATACATGTATTTATATTTTGGGTCCATGGGGTGTAGAATAGATGGTGAATGGGTGTACTGTTAAGGCACTCCTTGCATAAGGTCACCATTTCCAAACTCCATGGGTGCTTACTTACAAAAAAAAGTATCTATCAAAAACTTTAAGCAGACATTTGTTTATAGCCAAATGCATACAAAGAAGTATCCTTATATAATATCTCTCAAAGTTTTCAAAGAACAACAAATGTTGAAAGCCACAAGTTGTGTTAGACATCAATGAGAGAGGAGCACAATACAAAAATTGAATCACCCAACATGTGTTTCCTCCAATATCATACTTAACAAACTCCCAACAAGACTTGGAAAAAGAAAATCCCACGGAATTCCATCCAATCAATCATTTCTTTACCAATTGTAGTTTGTAGTTAAACCACATCAACCACACACTATGCAATCTCTTCATCCACCATCGCTTTACATTATTAAACACGTGTATTGAATGAGAACACGGTTGAGTTCATTTCATTGAAGAAGAAGAGAGTCCAACAATTGAGAATCATACTAGGTCACCAAGGGGCACCAAGGGGCACCTAAATTTCCACTCTCAAACACACCAAAATGGGTAAGGCATGTTTATGTTCATTTTTAATAGTCCCACACACATAATAATTCCAATAATATCCATAATAATTTGTTGGCCTTAAAAAGGTAGGAAAAAATCCCAAACAATGTATCACCAATCCTTCTAAGAGAAAGTAGTGGCATCCCACAAATTTATCCCATAAAATATATGCTTCTTACTTAGTCATTTCCCACGAAAATGAGAAATATTTGCAATACATGTGCCTTATAACTTCCAACTCTAAATATCTCTTTTTACCAAATCCTATCCCACCCGAATAATTGACATATTTCATCACACCAAGCCAACTATTGGTAATAAACTAACTTCAAACCTGTATATTTTGAGGAGATGAAATTGTATGATGCAATCCAGAAGATCCCTTCATCCTACAAATATATTGTTCCATGTGAATATGATTCCTTAATAAAAAGTACCAAGGAGAGAATCCATCTAGATAACGAACCACTCATTTGGAAAGAAAGAGGCTACCCTAAGTTGTAACATTAATCAATCATAGACCTCCCTCATCCTTTGGAATAATAAGAAACAAGCTAAGGTAGAAAAGGGAGGCCCCAAGTCTCATCATACATGGTTGGTAGGTACAAATGCACTAGCTACTCAAATATGTTAAACCGACTCTTGTTGGGAATCATACAAGATACATAATAAATATGTGGAGCTTGAAGAATCTCTCTTACAAATGCTGAGTTTCAAACAAATGGAAGGTATTTATATTGAAAAAATATTATTTTATGTCATAGATGCTACAAGTATCAATCTCACATAGGAACAAGAGTAAGCCCCACACCAAATGGGTTGCAAAGATATCTCAATATAAAACCTAGGCGGAGAAGGTTTAAATGGAAGAGGTAAAATATAAAACCTAGGTGGAGAAGGTTTAAGTGGAAGAGGTAAAATAAGTAGGTTCAAGGAAAATAACCAACCAATAATCAATCTTATGATCACGAACCTTAGACTCATATCTAATGTCAACTATAAAATCATGGTCATCTCACACAAACAACATAATCATTACCAAAATGATTATTTACCATCTCATAATATTTGGGAAGTGAAGTAATATGAAAATGCTTATGCAAGTGGGAAACATCCAATAAATAAGCATGGTCATAAATACTTAGGACACAAAGATGGTTTTCCAATGGGAAACCCTATCTAATGTATGATTTGAAAATAATACGTACAGAGTGCGTGTTACTCATTATAAAAAATACAACGAACAAGAAAATAGGGTGTTTACCGTACCCATACTCTTTCAAAATAAACCTGAACAATATAGGATATACATAACAAAACCCATATCAATCTTGTTAATAACATTATAAAAATCAATTTTCGGGAAAACAACATGTTCATATAGAATCCATGACCCACTCCATCACCTCCCAAGACAAAATCATTCTTTCGAAGATAAACTATCATGAACAAAACATGTATGATCCTTCTTGGAAATCTACTTGGCAACATCCCTCACCTTATTTCCATTTCCTTAGCAATGATTTTTTAAGCAACAAGTAGTAATGTTATAATTTTCTATCCCCCAATGTTGTCCCTCAAATATATCTTTCAAATTATTTTGATCAAACATTAAAATCCATGTGCTTTAAGTCACCCCAATAGTATCCCACATAGCCTTCCAGAACTCAAAAGGAAAAAAATCAATCCTTGAAGTTTTGCCATTTTGCATAGTGTGAAGTGTTGAAAATTGTCCATCCTTCATGAAATCCCTATCCAAATTGTCATCATCTACAATAGACACCTTTTATGGAACCACCTTGTAGAAGTCATTCTAAGTTGTAGCAATTTCGACTCTCAAGGAATATAGTTAAAAAATAGAATTAAAAGTATTATTAAACAAAACTTGAATCTCTAAAGGGTGTTTCTCAAATGAACAATCATCTTTGTGAATACTAAACACTATGTTAGCTACTACTTTCTTCTTTAAAAAGTCAAAGAATAATTTGGAACACTCATTCTCCTATAGTATTGATTGTAACTAGCCAAAAATTTAAACCATCTAGAAATGTAATCCTCCTTTCTATACACCACCAAATCCAAGCACATTACATCCTCTTAAAGGGTAGTTTTCTGAACAGGTCTTCCTCAATAAATATACACACCTCCTCCAACTTTTGTCTATCCTCCTTAATCTCACATTTTCACTTGTGAATGATATTTTGCCCCCATCTATGAATGGATTTGATAGTCCCCCAAATGGGAATCTTCTGCCATAACAACAACCCATATCCCAAATAGGATATGGGAAAAGGTTGCAAACATGTTGAAATAGAGCACAAAAATTAGGTGAATCTAAGTGAGAAAAAATCATCTTGTAGAACATAGAAAGATTCAAATAGATATTGAGCCACCAAAATTGAAGTTTAAATGAGAAAATGATCCAAGAAAATGGTCTCAATCAATACATCGACTCGCCGAATATTCTAAGGAGAGGATATTTTATCTCAAGGGCCATACACCTTACCAAGTGGTTCCTACACCTTTGAAATCCCTTAATGAAATTTGGACAAAGTGAACCAACCACCAATATAATCCAACCCCATTTCCTCCAATTAGGATCTAAGGGCTAAAGGGTAGCCTCACACCTTAAGCATTCTTGGTTCTCTACATGCCACAAGCCACAAAATTATGAAGAAAAGTGGATACATAAATAACTACCCTCCCTCCAATCTTAATTAGTGGTATGTGATTCAAAATGAGCCATCCCCTACATAACTCATACGACTATGAAGCTCAAAAATAGCAAACTTTACTTCCTAGATAAATAAAGCATCTAGTTTATCGTGGTGTGAATATGTCACGTCTCCTCCCGCCAACTAGAGAGAAAATGCGACCATAATTGCTCGCTCTGATTGTTGCATGACCATCTAGCTCGAAGTTCATTGAATTCTGTATGTATTTTGATGGATTCTCGATCTTTGCAGAGATCTATAGAGGCATGAACTCATCTTGCGTTCACTCTATTCAAGTCTATAGATAAATTCTCCAACATCCCAACAACAGAGAAATTGATCATGTTAGTGATCAATTCGACGATCCATGAAGAAATATCTCAGAGGAGATCAAACGACATAGAAAGATCACGAGAAAAATCAATAGTCACCATCTGTTCTGCATCTGGAGACACATCAACAACTGAGAATCAACCCGCAAGAATCAATGGTGTGGAAATCTTGAGTTTGCAGAATCAGGAAATATGGAAATTGTGATCCCGCATCCCGCATGTGGAATAGACCGTTGCGGAAAGAAAATTGTGAAATCGCATCCTGCATCCCTCATCCTGCATCTTGCATGCAGAAAGGAGAGTTGTGGAAGGAAAATTGCGAAAATCAAATTTACAGAAGGACGTTTCCGCATCCCACAAGTTGCGGAAGGAAAATTTTGGAAATTGAATTTACAGAAACATGTTTCTACATCCCACATCCCACAAGTTGCAGAAGGAAAATTGTGGAAATTGAATTTATAGAAGGACGTTTCTGCATCTCGCATCCTGCAAGTTGCGGAAACAAAAGTTGCAGAAGGAAATTCAACCTATTAACAGCAGTCTTGGACAGATTTGAAAATGCATTGAAAGAAAACATACACAGATGCATACAATTACAATTATACATCAGAAGCAATTCATCAATTCAACACATTAGGCATGTTCATCATATTTCATTAAGAAAATACAATTGTAGATATTAACATAGACAATAATACTTATCTTGAAATATTTTTTTCCCACAACCAGCTACGTCGCTGCAATGTTCCACCCAACCATAGGCTAGTGCAATCATCAATCTCTTAGCAGCACTGCCACCCTCTAGCTGGGCATGATTCCCAAAAGGAATAAGGAACACCAGCACGCTCACAGATAGCCAATGATACAACAAAACTCAGCCAAGACAACACAATTGGGGTTTATCACGCTACAAACAAACAAGCCAATATATTGCTGGGTTTATTAGACTGCAGTCATTCAAGACAACATTGGCATTAAGGACCAGCCAAGCCAACTAAGAGATGGGTTAATCAGGCTTCAAAGGAGCTAGAAAGCTTGAACTGCTAAGCTAGTGAGCTCAACCACTGAGCTATGGACACATGCACTAGATCAATCTTTGCTCCTAAAACATATACACACCCAACATAAGGAAGCATCCCCTTATCTACTACACAGTCCCTTAGGATATGCCTTCCATTCCAGTGTTGTTCAGGGTGTGCAAAGAAGAAAACCAGCCCCTCTAGATCTATTTGTGAGGTTCCTTCCTACACTACGTTTATCAAGCTAGTTCAGAGCCAATTTCACTCCAAACCAGTTCATACCTAGGAAAAATATGCACACACAACAAACCACAAGGTCAACACGGCAAAACAGGCTTCCACTCACTCTATGACAGAGAAGACCATTTTACAACAACACTAAGGAAAACATAGATGGCCCCTCTTTCTCATAAAATCGAGTGATATCCAATGTTCATTCATTCAGCAAACAAGGGAGACCCTGAACCTTTGTGGGACTGAGGATGGTGACAATAAGCAAATAACCCTGAACAAAACATGGTTATGCAAGCAGCACGAACACAAAATGCGCATGAACATAATGGAATAGAGAATGATCAGAATAGACCACAATGTTTCGGTGAGAGCCAGATGATGGATTGGGCATGCACAATGAGGAAAAACTTAAAATGTGAAGGATAGAACTCCAGAAGGTTTAGCTGCTTGAGGAAGCAAAAAACACCTTGGTGAATGAAGGATGGATGATCAAAAACATCCCCCACTACCCACAACGTGAGGGAAGATGAAAACATGAATGCATGAGGGAAATGGGCATACATTTTTGGGTGTTTTCTTATGACACATGGATTTTCCTTAAAGGATCAAGGTTAAACATCCCCCCCCCCCTTATCCTTAGGAAATCATGCCCCCATCTCATTATTTGTTGCATTGACATAGTTGGTTGTGGGTTTTTAATTAAATCACATATTTATATGATGTCCAAAATTATAATGTGTCGGCTAGCACAAAATACCATCAGTGTCGATTTTAATCGTCGAACATAAAACGCTAAATCAATGGTGGGGATTTTTCCTTTAGCTCCACACCATGATTAATTACAATATTTACATCATATGAATTTAATGCAAACAAGGTCAAAACCAGGGTGTTACATTCCCCTCCCCCTTCAATAGCATTGTCCTCAGTGCTTTACAAAATTGAACAAAAATGCTACCCTGGTACCGCCCTCAGTGCTCTGCAGAATTGAACAAAAATGGATGTTCCAATCGCATGGCATCCTCTAGCTCCCATGTAGCCTCTTCAAGTCTGTAGTGCTCCCATTGCACCTTTACCTACCCTATGGCTCGGTTCCGGAGCATTGTGACCTTCCTAGCGAGGATGCGCATTGGCTCAATTTGGAATTCTCCCTCGGGTTCCACCTGAATCACATCCCAATTTATCACATGGTTAGGATCATGTACATATATCTTAAGCATGGAAACATGAAAAACATTATGAGCCCTAGTGCTAGTAGGAAATGCAAGTATATATGCAACTGAACCTTTTCTTTCAAGCACTTCAAATGGCCCACAGTATCTAGGTGACAACTTGGCACAAGTTATAAGCTTCAAGGAACTCTTCTTTTCCTTCACTCTAAGGTAAACATGATCCCCAACACTGAACTCTCTATTCACCCTATGCTTATCTGCATAGCTTTTCTGTCTATCCTAGGTTGCTTTCAGATTCTACCTGATCTTTACAACCTCCTGCTCCATCTCCTTGAGAAATTCTAGACCAAGCACAACCCTGTTCATTGGATTATCCCAAGTCACTGGTGTACTATACCTCCTGCCATATAGAGCTTCATATGGACTCATCCCCAAGGGTGCTTGCTATCCATTGTTATATGAAAATTCTACCAAGAGTAAATAATATTCCCACTTGGTGGGTTTGTCCATCACATACATGCGAAGCATGTCTTTAAGCACCCGGTTAACTCTCTATGTATTTCCATCAGTCTAAGGATGGTAGGAAGTGTTGAAATTCAACTTTGTACCCAAATCTACAAACAATCCCTTCCAAAAATTGGAAGTGAACTTAACATCTCTTTCAAATACCATTGCTTTAGGAAATCCATGCAATTTGAAAATCTCCTTCATGAATATCTTTGCAATGTCATCAGTCTTATGCGTAGACTTAACCGATCTAAAATGTGTTGCCTTTGTAAACTTGTCCACCACAACCATGATGGAATCATGTTGTCTCCAAGTCATTAGAAATCCTGTAATAAAATCCATGGAAATAACTTCCCATTTCAATTCTAGAACTGGAAAAGGTTGCAACAAACCTATTGGGTTTTGATGCTCAACCTTCACCTACTCACATTTCATGCACCTTGAAATATATTCAGCCATGTCCTTTTTCATTCTTGGCCAAAATAGTGCTTTCTAGCTGTAACAATTGTCTTCTAATATCTTGGGTGCCTAGAATATGGAGCTTGATGGATCTCATCCATAACAACCTTCCCCAAATCTACTACATTTGGAATATAAATTATATTATTATAAGTAAGGAGTCCATCTTCTTCTAATTTATATCCCTCATACTTTTTCAATTCTTTTCTACTGCAACTTGTCCTCGACTTGTGCATACCATTCATCTTCAGCAACATGATTAACAATCTGCTGCCTCAACTTCGATTGGGAAATACTAATGGATGCCACATGCATTTCCTACACCTTCCTGTTGAGTGCATCAACTACCTTATTCTATTTTCCTTTTATGTGTTTGATTTCAAAATAAAACTCACATAAAAACTCCAACCACCTAGCTTGCCTAGCATTTAGCGTTGGTTGATCAAACAAGTACTTCAGACCACAATGGTTTGTCCTTATCTCAAATCTTTTGCCCATCAAGTAATGCCTCCACATCTTGAGAGCATGTACTGTGGCTGCAAGTTCCAGATCATGAGTGGCATAGTTCTTCTCATGCTCCTTCAAATTTGTTGACTCATAACATATTACATGGTTGTCTTGCATAAGAAATCCTCCAAGTCCTTAATCGTATGCATCTGTACACACCGCAAAATCTTTCTCTTGGTCTACAAATTTTAAGGCTGGTGCACTTGTGAGAGGATTCTTCAACTGCTGGAAGCTTTCTTCGCACCTGGATGTCCATTCAAACTTTATCCCCTTCCTTTGCAAAGAAGGGATGGCATGTTCAACCTTCGAGAATCCTTCAATGAATCTCATGTAGTATCCTGCAAGTCCCATAAAAGATCTTACATCTATCACATTTCTTGGAGTAGCCCATTTCATAATGGCTTCAATCTTGTCAGGGTCCACAGATATACCCTCTTCTGAGATAATGTGACCCAAATACTGAATTCTATCTTTATGGAAGTCACACTTGCTCAACTTTGCATACAACTGATGCTCCCTGAGCAATTGTAATGTAAATCTTAGATTCTCTTCATTCTCTTCCTCATTCTTAGAATAAATAAGAATTTCATCAAGGAAAACAAGAACAAACTTGTCAAAATACATGTTCAAGACACTATTCATAAGGCACATAAATGTAGCTGGTGCATTTGTGAGACCAAATGGTACCACTACAAACTCATAATGTCCATACATTGTTCTGAAGGTTGTTTTATGAATGTCTTCATCCTTGATTCTCAACTGATGATAACCAGACCTCAAATCTATCTTGGAAAATACCTTTTCTCCTCTCATTTGATCGAAGAGGTCATAAATTCTAGGAAAAGTATATTTGTTCTTTACAGTGACTTTGTTCAGTTGTCTATAATCAATACACAATCTAAGTGTACCGTCTTTCTTCTTTACAAACAGAACTGGTGCTCCCCAAGGAGACACACTCGTCCTAATATACTTCTTCTTCAATAACTATTGCAACTACATCTTCAGCTCTATCATTTTTGGTGTACTCATTCTGTAGGGTGTCTTGAACATTATTGCCTCTCCTAGCATAAGCTCAATTGTGAAATCAATGTTTCTCTTTGGAGGAAGCCCTGGAATCTGATCAAGAAAAACATCCTTGAATTCCTGCAACACATGAAAGTCCTGCAACCTAGGATTTCCATTCTCTGTTGCCTCCACAATATGAGTCGCATACAACTGGAAACCCTTCCTACAAAACTTCTTCAACTACATTGCTGAAATCTACTTCACAGAAATCAACTTTGGAATGCCTCTTAAAACTATTGGGTTCCCTTGTTCGTCCATGCATTCAAAAGCCTTATTATAGCAGTCGAGCTTTACCCTGTGAGCTTCTAACCAATCCATTCCAAAGAGAACATCATAGGAACCAAAGTGGTATAACATTCATATATACACAAGTGACCAATCCATTCATCACCAATGGCCATTTCTCTACCACTTCACTAACCTTTCTCTTAGTTTTGGTTGCTAGTTGAATTGACCATGATTTGTTATGCTTTACTTTCTTAAAAGCACAAATCTCCACTACTCGAGGAGCAATGTAACTGTGAGTAGAACCAGGGTCAATAAAAAAGAAACAGATTGCTCAACAATCTTACCTGCAACTTCAACCACAGTTGACTAGCGATCTTCATGGAAGTCCTCCAGTGCTGCATAGATCCTAGGGACGACCCTTGCTACTTGACCCACTATTTTTGCCTCTTGAATATTGTAAGTTGGCCTCTTATTCTCATTCTCAAGTAGAAAATACCTATGCATGTGGTCTCCTCCACATTTCCAACATTGGAATGGTTCTCTGTTCTATTGTGGTCTTGTTTTTTCTCCCACCACTATATCTGGTTGCTTCTCAACTTGGGATAGATGCTTCTGTTGATTCCTAAAGTTAGGAGGTTTGAAACCTTTCTTCATTTGGTTAAACTTATCATTCTTATTGTCCTTCCATGTCTTATAATAATCAGGTTTTCCTTTTCTTTTCTCTTAGCAATACTTATCTTTCCTTATCACTTCTTCCATAGTTCTAGGTTCATAAAACTCAATTCTGTCTTTGTAAGACTGAGGCAATCCACTCAAGAAATGCTGGATTTTTACTTTTTCATCTTTGGTGTAACTGACATACCTCAACATCTCTAAGAACTTGTTTGTATACTCTTCCATGGTTTGTTGTCCCAATCTTAGCTCATGGAATTCTTTGATCTTATCATCATAGTACTTGTTAGAGAGGTACTTCTGGTTAAAATACTTCTAGATTTGTTTCCACACAATATTCCTTTCATTAATGTTTTTCAGTTGCCTAAAGTGCTCCCACCATATAGATGCTCTTCCAGTCAAATTAAAGATGGCTACCCTAGCCTTCATATTTCTCGAGAAATATTGGACTTGAAAATTTTTCCTCATCCCAAGAAGCCAAGCTTCACCTTCTTGACCATTCTTTATCTCACCATTGAAGATAGGAGGCCTTGCCTTCTTAAATCCACAACTTGAATGGTTCTCGTAGTGCCTCTTTCTCTTATTTTTGTGAGAAGAAGAACTTGAACTACCAGTGACCAGTGGATCCTTCAGAGTCAAATGACCCACTAGGAGATCTGTTTCTTCTCCTAGCAGTGCTCTTACTTCCTTCTGGTCTTACTGTCTGGTCCCCAGAGTTCATCTGCCTCTGAATGTCTGTCAAAATTTGCAGCATGGTTGCATTCAGATAATTCTGCTCCTCCAGACCCTTAACAAAACTTTCATTATCTGCCCCATGACTTTGCATCTCCACCCTTAGGCTTCTCATGGTGGCTACAAAATCTGGGGGAGTATCTTGAAACCTCCTTCGTTTAGACTCTGTCTCAACATTTCCAATTCAGACAAATTTTTCCCATAGAATATTTCTCGTATTCATTGGGGTTCTGTGCATCATCAGATATGTCGATTCTCATGGCTCAGCCAAACCAACTTTACCAAACTGCACTATCTGGAATGCTTCCCTTTAAAGGTGACTATAATTCTGCAAAATGTGTTAATAAACAAAATTGTTAGCTGCATAATAAAATCAGAAGTAAAAACCATTTACCAACATCTCAAGTAACTTTTCAACTTGGCCCATCAAGGCCCAATGTTGTAACCCACAGCTCCGATACCACACTGTCACATCCACTCCTGCCGACTAAAGAGAGAATGCGACCATAACTGCTAGCTCTTATTGTTGCAGGAGCATCCAACTCGAAGTTCATTGAATTATGTATGTATTTTGATGGATTCCTGTTTTTTGTAGAGATCTATAGAGGCATGAACTCATCTTGTGTTCACTCTATTCAAGTCTATGGATAAATTCACCAACTTTGCAACAACAGAGAAATTGATACTATCAGTGATCACTTTGACGATCCACAAAGAAAGATCGAACAATGGAGATTGAACGATGGAGAAAGATTGCAATGAATATCGACAGTCACCATTTGTTCTGCATCTGGAGAAAGATCAACGACTGAGAATCAACCCACAAGAATTAATGGTGCAAAAAGCTTGAGTTTGCGGAATCACGAAATATGGAAATTGTGATCCCACATCCCAAATCCTGCATCCCGCATTCGGAATAGACTATTGTGAAAATAATTAGGTCCATAAAGAAAATCGTGAAGCTGCATCCCACATCTTGCATGTGGAAAGGAGAGTTGCAGAAGGGAAATTATGGAAATTGAATTTACAAAATGGACATTTCTGCATCCCACAAGTTGCGAAAAGAAGATTTGCGGAAGGAAAATTGTGGAAATTGAATTTATAGAAGGAAGTTTCCACATCCAGCATCCCGCATCCTACAAGTTGCAGAAATAAAATTTACAGAAGGACATTTTCGCATCCTGCATCTCGCAAGTTGTGTAAAGAAGAGTTGCGGAAAGAAATTCAACCTATTAACAGAAGTCTTGGACATATTTGATCATTCAGGTCATCACCAATCCAACAATCTAAGCCCCATAATGTAATTTGAAAATGCATTGAAAGAAAACATACATAGATGCATACAATTGCAATTATACAGCATAAGCAATTCATTAATTCAACACATTAGGCATGTTCATCATATTTCATTAAGAAAATACTATTGCAGAGATTAACATATACAAGAATACTTATCTTGAAATAATTTTGTCCCGCAACCAGCTATGTCATTGCAACGTTCGACCGAACCATAGGCCAGTGCGCTGATCAATCTCTCAGCAGCACTGCCACCCTCGAGTTGGGAATGATTCCCACAAGGAATAAGGAACACTAGAAGGATCACACATAGCCAAGGATACAACAAAACTCAGCCAAGCCAACATAGTTGGGGTTTATCAGGCTACAAAAAAACAAGCCAATACACTGCTCAATTTATCATACTGCAGTCAGTCAAGCCAACATTCACATTAAGGACCAGCCAAGCCAACTAGCAGACTCAGTTTATCAGGCTGCAAAGGAGCTAGAAAGCTTGAAATACTAAGCTAGTGAGATCAACCACTGAGCTATGGACACCTGCACTAGATCGAGCTTGACTCCTAAAAAATATACACACCAAACACAAGGAAGCATCCCCTTCTCTGCTACACAGTACCTCAGGCTATGCCTTCCATTCCAATGTTGTTCGGGGTGAGCAAAAAAGAAAACCAGCCCCTCTAGATCTATTTGTGAGGTTCCTTCCTACACTAGGTTTATCAAGCTAGTTCAGACCCAATTCCACTCCAAACTAGTTCATACCAAGGAAAAATATGCACACACAACAAGCCACAATCTCAACAAAGAAAAACAGTCTTCCACTCACTCTGTGACATATGAGACCATTGCACAACAACACTGAAGAAAATGCAGATGAACACTCTTTCTCATAAAATCGAGTGATCTCCACTGCTCATTCGTTCAACAAACAAAGGAGACCCCGAACCTTTGCACGACTGAGGATGGTAACAACAGGCTAATAACCCAGAACAAAACACGGTTCTACAAGCAGGACGAACACATAGCGCACATGAACAGAATGGAATAGAGAATTATTAGAATGGACCACAACGTTTCGGTGAGATCCAGACTCATGGATTGGGCATGCACAATGAGGAAAAACTTAAAACGTGAAGGATAGAACGCCAAAAGCTTTAGCTGCATGAGGAAGCAAAAATGCCTTGGTGAATGAAGGATGGATGATTAAAACCATCCCCTGATCCCCATAACGTGAGGGAAGATGAAAACATGAATGCATGGGGGAAATGGGCATACGTTCTTGGGTGTTTTCTTTTGACACATGGATTTTCCCCAAAGGCTCAAGGTTAAAAATTCCCCCTCCCTTATCCTTAGGAAATCATGCCCCCATATCATTATTTGTTGCATTGACATAGCTCGTTGTGGTTTTTTAATTAAATTGCATATTTATATGATGTCCAAAATTATAATGTGTCGTCTAGCACAAAATACCATTGGCATCGATTTTAATCGTCGAAACATAAAACGCTAAATCAATGGTGGGGCTTTTGCTTTAGCTCCACACCATGATTAATTACAATATTTACATCATATATATTTAATGCAAACAGGGTCAAAACGGAGGTGTTATAGAATCCCCTCAAACAAACTTCTTACATCTAGGGATTTCCATCCTTCTCACATTTCACGAAAGAAGAGAACAAATAATTTAAGAAATACAAGCTTCTTTATATTACTAAATTTGTTACTCAATTCTACAATATCCAAGGAAAATGCATTCTTGATTGAAGAACATGACACAACTCCCTTGAATTATTTTTCCCAAGGAGAAGAGTTACTTTCTCTAGTAGGATTGTCAAGAATAATTGGATTAGAAGCCCCCTTTATATTGTTTGAGTTGACTTGCCAACCCTAATCAAAATACTTACTTCATGCCTATTCACTAAGACAAGTAGTATAGGTCAACATAGTTCTCTATCCCCGTGATGTTTGAATAACTATAGTCAAAATTCCACACTTGTTGTGAGGAAAGAACTCTAATCTTTAGTGGTAGATAACCCCCTTAGCCAAAAAATATGAATCTAAACAGAAGGAAATCACAAGCATGGTATTTATTTATTATTTGAGTAACCATATGAAATGAATAGGAAAAGGGAAAAAAATAACAAGGATCTTGATTCATTATCAAAGTAACCAAACAATCCCATAAACTATTGTAAACATAAGAACATAAAATAGAAGTAGAATAGGTTTTTATGGGATAGAAAATAT
>LPNX011212594.1:213584-293449 GCA_001517045.1 Pseudotsuga menziesii
CCATGATAATGTTTGTGTCATTTTCTACATGTTCTAATATGTTTCATGAATGATTTTATTTAAATTAATTGTAAGGTTAATTTTATCTATAAGGTGGTCTATGATGAGTTGTTTACGATTTTTTGTGATGAATTTAAGGCAATCTCATTGTGACTGAATAATTATCTAACACTTGGGGGGGGATTTTGACTATGACCTCTACACCAGAATTTTAGAGATCATACCATCTGAAATTTTGGACTTGAATGTCTAAGTGAACTGAAATATCTATTATGGTGGGGGGGAGGGGTGCATTCCTACAAAATAAAAACTAAGTTACTTAGAATCAACTTATAAAATGAGTTCACAAAGCATACCCACTCAAATACATGATTAATAGGAACCCAAACTAACTGAAGATGAATGTCATGAATTTCGAATTAAACAAAAGGATATAGGGGTAACTTAATAGAACATTTAATTATTACAAAATGTTTATTGGGGATGGATTGAACAACCACAATAAAAAATTCCTTATGATATTCATTTTGTAGGAAACACCAATACAACTGTGGGTTAGATATTCCTACTATAGATATCACTATTTGATAGCTCACATATGGAAAAGACCGCATCTTAGTTCTTATATCAATATGGAAAGATGTTGGAGAAATAAACTTACAAAAATAGTGGGTAGTCTCCAACTAAACACTTTTAGGACGAGTAATATGGTGGTATTGTATATGTGAAAGAAATGGATCCTTTAAACCATGGTCGAAAGTCATGGTAAAATTATTAAATGTATATGCATGCTTGAAACAAAATTCATCTATGATTGCATAGTTCAAAGACATATAGAAATGAAAAGGAGAAATCATAGCACACTATGATGCCAAATTATGAAGATTGGTCTAACAAATCATATATGATTTAGTGAAAGTCACTGAAAATAAATTATTTCATTATCATTCTATTTGACACAATTAAAGCATATGGAGAGAGTAGGAACCCTATGAAATACAACAAAGCAACACATGTAGAAGTATAGATGGAAGATGACTTCCATGAATATAATAGACATAAAAAGAATAAGAGGGATGAGAAACATTAACAATTACAACACTTGGAGCTAGAATTAAATGAATTAAGGGAGACAACGAATCAACAACAAAAATTCTCAATTGAACAACAACTTAGGGATAGAAAAGATCTCATAGGATCTATAAAGATGAGCATATTTGAATATTTCTAAAGACATAATACTAGTGAGGACTCATGGAGTAATTTTTCATAGAATCCCATAAATTAAAGGGTCCATTATAAATCAAAATTTTCAAGAAATGATATCCTAGGTGCACCACAAGACCAAGGTTTTGAGAAACAAAAATGCAAATGTGTCTACCAAATACATGCCCAACCAAGAAACTAAATGACAATAACGAACCTACATGAAGGGAAGGTATTGTTTAAATGTTATGCTGCCATGACCTAGGGATCAAACAATTGTAATTTCAACATTCTCAAGTTTAGATTGTGTTCACTTTATAGACTAGGAAATCATAAAATGAAAAATTGACATGTAGTACTTAAGGAAGTCCAAGAAAAGAGTTGAAAAATTATTCAAATCAAGAGACTAACAAATGAATCCTATGTCACAACCCAAGCATTACGAAAAGGCTTTTTCCAACCCTTGTCGAACACCAAAGAGGGCTTTGAGTTTGATGCACAGAAAGTGATTTATGCTATTGAGGTTATAAGAGATCATAGATGGAAATAAAATTATCAAATACACATAGAACATATCGATATTGAAACACAATACCTACTTGTGTAGCTAAAATAACTAGCAACGAACAAGAAAACCTTATAAAGAATGAAGGATTTCTTCAAATTCCTAATGTAAAGGAAAGAAATAAAAAATCATAATTTGATAGAAATATAGGTAGTAAGATCATTTCCATATTTAAAAAATAATTACAAATATTATTATTATGGATAAACTAATAAATTGATGTCGTAGTCGATCCCAAGGTTGAGATCACCTTTATTTCCTCTAGAATCTCTGCGTAAATAGTAAAAGAAACGATAAGAAAATTAATATAGTAGTCCAAGTAGAAAACCTAAGGAAGAATAATAAGTGTAAAAATGATTCCTACTGAAGACATAAGTACAATTTGAAGTTTTGAAACTACACATGGATTCATAAAAGGTTATATTTGGAAGACCATGGACATAACCCACGAGGGGCAAGATATGTTTCATTAAATATGTCCTCAGTTTTTTAAAGGATGGAGAAAGATAATCGTATTGCATGACCAATAAAAAAAAATGCAATATAAACAAAAAAAATGATGGCACCGATTGAGAGTAATTTTCGCGCACGCCCGTTTATAGAAAAAAAGTGTACAACATATCTAAAGACACTGAAGTAGAACTCAATGAGAAAGGTTTACTCCATATATAAGTTTCTTTAGGGGAATAAATGATAAAATTTTAAGGCAATGATATTAAGAAAGATATCTAGGATACACCAACAATTTGTTCACTATAAAAATTGGAGAAATATTATATCACAAATTAAGACATTCAATGTTGTCCATTTTTCGGTCATTGACATGTGGTGAAAATTTTTCATGTAAAATATTCTAATTTCGTAGTCAATAAGAGTTATCCTTTAGATCTCATATATGACGGTAGAAATTATGTTAGGGATTTTATCCCTAGAAGGAAAACCTCTTTTGTATGAGGAATTATATTACCAGTGTAAATTGTGAAAGATGATACTGTGAGAGAGAACGAAGAGGAAGTTGCAACATATGTCCTGCAAGTTATATCCCTTCACTTTGCTGAATGGTTTAATAGAAAGGATTGGAAATTTCTGGGTGGATGTAACCCATCTTGGGTGAACCATGTTATATTGACGTCTCTCTTGTATTGTGTTTATGTGTTTATTTCTCCGGGTTGTTTTATGTTATTTTTCTACGATCCTTTTTTCTAACACAAGGTGTACTCCACATGTAAGCTTATTCATGGGAAGAATTGAAATTTTTTTTAGGAAATGGGATTAATAAATATATCTATGATACAACAACAATTTGTTCAAATTATAAGACATAAATATCTACAAAAATCGGAGCAATATCACATCATAAATTAATAAATTCAAGAAACATACATGCCTTTTATCCAACAAAGAAATGGTGCAAAAATTACCCACTACACTTGGGATGGTACGCTTTGAATAGTGGTTTACAAAAGTTCTGTTATAAACTCATGTTACATGGGAAAAAATCAAAACATTACATTTATATCACTTTGAAAAGGAAACTATCATAGATCCATCTTAGACCCAGATCTAGCAAGCACTGAGAGGGATCCAATTTATTGAGTTGTAATGTATTTTTTTTCTTTTCTTTTTCACAATTACACCTCAAAAATTTTGATCCTTTGGTGCTTGGTAAATCTAGTTTTAAGATGGATATATTCTCATTTTAATATTTGTATTTTATAAGATAACATGGATTTTTTAATTACTTTTCATTTGGTTCTAACTTTTATTATGAGCCCACTTGAAAATTTTTAATTACTTTTTTTTTGTAATGTAACATAACATTACATTATGTTAGGTTATGTGATAACATATCCCCCATACAAGTATATACATAACCTCGCTACTCTTGGTGCAAGGAAGGGATAGAAGTATTGTAAGTAACGTGGAGTAATCCAACTTGCACATTTACACATGTTTATGCATATCAAACTAAAATAAGTATAGGAATACAAGAACTTCGATGAAGTCTGCACATATCCTATTGGGGTTAATTGGTGGATTTTCAAACAAATTCTATTTGCATGGGGGGAAGTGAAGTAAATGAAGGAATTAAAGCAATTGTGGGAATTATTTCAAGAAAATGTTGATAAAGGCCTAATAAAAATAACATATAACAAATCAATTCCAAAAATGGGGAGTGATAAAAATGAGTGAAATATCAATTTCAATGACATGGCATGAAATATTTCTATGGAAAAGTCCATATCGAAATGAAACTAATATTACACCTATAGCATTCCTATGGTTCCCCACAAGGGTTACACATCAGTCATGAGGATTTACACTTATCTAAGTGAATTAATACATGAACATAGTACATCCAAGATATGCAACAAGAATTAAAAGTACATGAATTACTATAAAGTAATTTCATTTGACCCTTCATGCTCATATCACATACAAAAGGATATATCATGTGTCAATGTGTCATAACACTACTATCAACAGCAACAAAGCCCAAAGCATCGCTAGAAAAATAATGATGATCTAGAGAGAGTGAAGAGTCCCTAAGAAATATTCATTCGTGCACCATATATCTAATCTCTTGAACTATTGTATGCCATCGAAAATCACATACACGTCGATCATCAAGTAACTCCTACATATCAAGGGGTGTCATCTGGATCCAACTATAGGACATGCATTTTCTAGTGGAGTGAATGAGGACATTAGAAAAATCCAACACTCGAAGCTCTGCGTATTATCAAAACAAGAACAAATGTGTTCTCAAAAAGAGGTTATCAACCACTTATATTTTATAATGCTCAAACAAAGTCATTAGATATGCAATATGGGGTGATATGGTCCCCCTAATAAATAAAAGACATAAAACAAAATCCATGAAAATATTTTTCTCTTCTTATATATATTCAATAGAAACTAATTGTAGTAAATAAACACATCAATTGAAACACAAGGCAATCAAAAGCATGGAAAGCAAATAATCAATCATAATGCATGTTGGAAAATCAATCCTAATTCTCACACTAGGGAGCTTATTTTTGCTTCTCTAACACTAATATCCTAAGACTAACTGCCATCATAAAAGTAGATCTTCAAAGGATACCTATTAATAAAAGGAGATACTTCTGTCAATCAAGGAAGGTAAGATAAAATGATTTTTTTTTCTAGTTGTATTTTCAATCTCATAAGTGACATTCCATAAACTATCAAACCTCTTATGCATCTGAGGCTTCCCTTTTGTTTTATCCCACATTAGTAAATGATATCCTTAAATAAATTATGTCACATAAGAATCTGACTAAAAAAATCCTTGATTCTTGTTTGGTGTTTTACCATTCTACCTAAATCCATTTTTCTAGATTCATCCAATTCAACCAATTGATTCATCCTTTCTTGCATTACCTATTGGCCAGTGTAAATTGTTGTATGTGTTGATTCAGGTGGATTTTCATATTAATGGGAAATTTTATATCAATCCCATAAGCTAATTCAAATGGTCTCTTTCATGTGTCTCTCTTGGTTGTGATATTGTTTTCTCACAATGCATACATGATTTTTCTATACCAAACTTTCTTCTTATTATCCATTATTTTCTTAAGGTTAGTTAACAAAATTTTATGACTTGATTGTGATAATCCATTCACTTTAGGGTATTAATTTTATAAATGTAACAATAAAATATGATAAAAAAATAAAAAATAGATAATGCCAATAACTAAAATACTTTGCATTATAAGTGGTGTTTTCCATTGGTGCACCGAATCTAGTAATTATCATGTCTTCAAGGAAACTCATGACAACTTATTTAGCTTCATTATTTGTAGGAACTGTTTCTACCCACCTAGTGAATTAATCATTGGTAGTTAAGACCCATCAACATCAATTACTAGAACTATCATTAAACTCACCTATAAAATCTAAACCGCAATGTTGGAAAGGTGTTTCTACTAGAATATGTTTCAAATTTAGAGTGGGAAAATGTTCTTTCCCTACAAATATTTGGCATGTATTACAAGACCTAACGAATAGATTAACATCATATAACATTGTAGGCCACTGATATGCAACCCTTAATATATTATAGGTAGTGGCACATGTGGTGAATTGGATATTTGTAGTACCCAATAGGAAATTCTTCTATTAGTTTATGGGATTTATGGGTGAGTGCATGAAGTTGGTGGACCTTTTAGATGCAACTGGATTTTAGAAAATTGATCATGTTTATGCCATATCTTTTTCGTTTCTCAATCATTTCATAAAAAACTATATGTTGTGTTACTAGACATTGACCTTTACGTGCTATAAAAAAACAAATCTATCATCACTACATTAAGACCTTGAAAATATGCACTAACACTCGACGTAATAATTTCGATGAATTCTCACTTAGATAATTTTTAAAAACATTAAAAAGTACTAATTTTATTTTGTAAAAATAGTGTCGCACTAGTACTATTTGTTATCTATATATATGCAAATTTTCATAGATTGATTTTGTCATTTATGCATTTAAATGATGCACTAATATGGACATATGCCTTATCATTTGCTAAAAACATCAAATGTCAATATTAGAAAAAATCAAAATTGTTAGTTCTGAACATTTTCAATAAATAAAATTTATATATTTGGAAAGGTGATTCGATTTCCCATGTTTCATATTTGTTTACTAGAAGCAAGATTCATTGTGCATGTATGTCAAAATACCCATGTAATATGAAGGATGTATTTTTTTAATTTTGTTGCATCTATCATGAAAAAAGGGACCATCGTTAACTTTCACTCACCCTCATCTTTAATTACACATTTAAGAATTATTACATATAGATTCGCACAACCCAATTCTCACTGGATTAAAGAAAAAAAAGTAGATCTAATCCATAGGGTCCTTATTTCATCATCATTCATGTTCCTAGGACATGGAAAATTGTTTAAATAGTACAAATTCCAACATAGTACTCGTGACTCTCTAGTTCTTCTAGGACCATGTTACCGCCTAAATTTCACACACATGCTACATTACATTGATTATTACAAGAAAACATCATCAAAATATAATGTGCAACTCAAAAAACGTAATTGTCATTAAAATCAAAAGTGAGACAAATAAAAGATTCCTAAAACCACTCTTTATTACAGTCATGTCGTATTTTGAAAGGAAACCCATTTGATATTGCATGGAAAATACCTCAAAACTTGCACGGATGTAAAATGATGTGGACCATTGAATTCCACAGGGCTTCTTGAAGCTTTGAGAACACATTTTGGATCCAAGGAATTCAAATTTTCCTTTTTTGACATGCTTGGACATTAAATGGCCCCTTACTTGTACCTTAAAGACACTTCATGAGAGGGAGCATTCACATGAAGAACTATTTGCTTATGGAAAATGAGTTGGACTACAAAATGAATCCATGAGAATGCATTTCATAATAATAAATTAAGAGCAAAGTTATGTTCCAATAATCAGTTTGAGAGTACCAGCTTTCCTCCTCATTCTCACCTTACATTGGAATCTCAATATCACTTAGTTTCTTGCTCAATAAGAAAGTATTTTCCCTTTATCATTCCATTTTAGTTAGCAAACAACATGAGAGAAATGTAATGTACCTCAAAAAGGAGTATTGGCTACCATTAGCAAGAAACAATATCCTAGGTGACACCATTATATTCAAGCTTTTCTAATTGAAATAAAAATTTGGTTGAATCTAAACTGCTTGCTATATTTTTATGTCATTTATGCAATTTTTATCTTCGAGTTAGTCATTATATGTGTTGTTATTCATTTAATAGACTCAAAATTGTTTATGGGGTTTACTAACCACCCACTTAATCTATTTCCTTTCCTACAACATGCAAGGGATGGAAGCATTGCACACACTTGGCCCATTTTTCTCACAATGGGATTAGTAGCCCCACTTTTCCCCTTGGATCACATCACCTATTCTACAAAAAATAATGTGGATTTTCCTTAAAAAGTCACCATTCCATTTCATTTAACTTTATTTTCACCTGCATGGGCATTCCATGTGGGCATTTTAACACATCTTACACTCATGCATGGATTAAAAGTGATATTCATCGCACTTAATTTGTGTGCAACTAGTAAACCATCATATCCACGATGTAGTGCTATTGCGAGGGGAAAAAACCCACACTACTAAGTCCAATTTCTGTTCTTTTATCCTTCTTTGGTTCACAATTATAGTCCACATGGTTGTTCACATTGCTTATATAATAAAAATCAACCACAAATTACTTTTGCATCCTTAAGAATTATAATCACTTAGTTTAAGTAAGAGAAAAAATCCTATTTTGCAACTCTCTTTCTCCTAGGGATTGAGGTTGGAGGTCCCCAAGAACCTCCTAAATCACATTGGAACATACACAATCTTCACTACTTTAAAGTTATAAAAAAATATTTTTCTAGGCATATGAGTTAAGTTGAAATACTTTACACTTTTCCCACTTGCAAATTTCTTTCTTTTTAAGTAATTTAGATCAAATCCACTCTTCACACAAACAAGGGACCTACAATCTCTAGGGATCTTATTATGCTCTTTGTGTTGCACCCATAAAATCAACCTTCAAAAATTAGAAACTGCCACAACGGTAAAATACTTCCCTTTTCACTTTGCTTATATTTACTTATCTTTTGAAAAAAAATACACTTTAGCTAATTCATTAATGAGGAGTAATGGACTACATTTTATCATGTCTCTTTACTTTACTTTATTATAATTTATTTTGAAAAATATTTACTTCAAGAAAACTAAATAACACATGTATTTGTTCATTTCAAGCACGCATCTAAGGACATAAATAATCTTCTCATTGGAATATTCTCTTCATATTTTTCCCACAAAGTGATCTTGATGAAAAATAAATATTGATAGGTTTGAAATACCTCCCATATCATACTTAAGTTTAAAATTGGAGCCTTTGAAATCAACCACAGATCGAACCAATATAATTCCTCCACCAAGAGGTCACAAAAGAAATTATAGTTTAAGTTACGATTGTTTGGCTAGTCATCCTAACAATGCTCCTCAATATTTTTCATCTAAAATCCTAATGGTTGCTTATTATTAAGGAATTTCAAAATGTTACTATAGAAAGTGTGATTAAACCCGAATAAGAAGGCATCATTCCCAAAGACACTAAAGCTTAGGTCAAGCTATTTTTTTGACCACATCGATCCAACAAGCTCTTTGTCGAGGAGACACTTGACAATTTGAGGCCAAACCTGTTATGCACATTTGACATGAGTATCTTAGTGGAATAAAACTAGGATATTCACCAAGTCTGATTTATGGTATGCATCTAGAATTGATTTAGATTCGGTTAGCTATTGGAAATGTCTCTAGCTTGTCTAAAACATATCCTGAATACTCCTCATTATAACTAATTCATTCATACCTTCACAGAAATATTTAATGGGTTCATACCCATCCAATAAGAGCGCTAAATTAGAAGGCCCAATTACTACTATGAGAGAAAGGACTATAGTTTAGATAGGCTAACAACATTATTTATATAAATTACAAAGAAATTTGTATAAATAAGATCGTATACTATAAAAATCCACTTTTATTTTCCTTTTACAAACACTCTTCAACATTTTTTCATATGTTATTTGTGCTATATTATTGTTTGATTTGCCAATTATTTTAGCTCATATTTGGACATTCTTCTTTCACATCTAGTATCGTAGAAAACCTGCTACCTTTGCAACATTCTTTGAAGCTTTAAATACCATATCCCATCAAAGAAAGAGTCCCTTATATACCTCCCCAGCATCCTTAACGTGGTAAGGCACCATTTGACACACAAACACACACACACACACACATACATGTTTGACAATTATTGGATATTCTATGAATATACATACCTTGATCAAACACCTCCCTCGCATACCATTTTTTAGAACTCCTATGTAAAGAAAAGGTACAACATCACCTCCCACAATGGTTGGTCTTGATCAAAATTCATTTTCCATTCATAGCTCATTTAAATCTCTCATATTTGTTATAAACTCATTATTGAACCTACCCAACTTGACTCGGCATTGTCTAACATGTCAGTTATGTTACCAATAGTCATTCCAAAGTTAGGAGGAAAACAATGGGATGACCCAACCATTCATGTGATTTCATTTCATCTATGGTGTTCATCCAAAAACAAAGTTGAATACATCATTCATCTTAAGCTCTTTTATGGGACCCTCATGAAAAAAAACTAAATGCTATTCCAATATACGGGTATCCACACACACCACCTTCGAGTCCAAAGATACTATTTTTGTGCCTAGTTTTATCTCCCATTTTGACGTGACCTTGTCTTGGATATCCTATTAGACTTCCAACAAAACAAATTTAGGAACATCATTGAACACATTCACAAATGGCATTAGTGGAACACATTGTGTAAAAACATAGTTTAACCTATGTTCTCTTTGTATTGGTTTCATCTCTCCTTCCCAGTATCAAGAAAATTGTTGTGGCTACCATGATACAAACTAAATATGAGTCCATCCTCAAATTCCAACACATCATATGCCTATTTAGGGTATTTATAAACAATCATATGTGATTCTTCTTATCATCGATAATGAGATAAAACTACCCTCGACACATCACACACTATCGATGGGATGATTGTGGTGGTTAAATACTTAAATGGGAAAACCCTTCCTCATATAGGTTTTTTATGCACAACTTTCCATAAGGTGTCCCCCCCCCCCCNAGTGAAACCAATATTCTTTCTGTGCAAATTATTTTTACCATAATAGGAGAATAACCAATAGTTTTTCATCACAACCCCATGGTGCCTCAAGTACCTAGCTTTTTCATATTAGAGTAGTCGTTATGGCTCCATGCTCCTAGGAAATCCATATTTTCCTTTTCTCATACCTCTTGGTTTTCACCTTGCAACACATGTCATGGTGAATTTTGTTCAAGATTCCTCTATTAAACAAGTTTAATAGATTGAACAATTAATTTTAAAAAAGCATACATAATCCCCCTAATTAATGGAAGAATAAAAGAAGAAGAAAAATAGTAGAACTAGACTAGGGAAAGGGGGTAATTACCCTAAATAGCTTAATCATAATGTTAATGTAATCTAGAACCTGACCTGTGGTTATAACAACCCACCAATGCAATGAAAGCGAAAAAACATTACGAGTAAATTTTATTTTTCTATGGGTGGTGAGTACGACAATTACACTCACCATTGTCCATTGATCCTAGAATGTTAGTGCATGCTAGAGGCCGATAAAGAAAAAAATCTCAAGAGAACACCACCACTCCCACTCAACAAGCTATGTTGCAACACCACTTTTTCAATAAAATCGATGTTTGTCACCAGTAAGAGGATTTAGCACCATATAAACCTCACCCAAGAATAAAGGGTTCCTACTAAAACATCAACATGATTCCTCCAGACATTCATATTTAGACCTAGAATCATGCCTAAAGAACCCTAGAAAACATGCCCATGCAATGAAGCCATTCTTAGCATCCATTGATAGATCCCTATATTTCCATATCCTAGTAGTTACCATATCCATAGGATACCAAATCCACCTCTAATATGTATCACTCATAATCCTCATATGAGAGTAGCACATAATTATAACATTCTTGACGATCTGGCCCAATCCCCAGTATCTGTGTTCACACTTGATTTTTTTTATTCCTATCCTTCTCAAAATAAGGCTCTACCAACAACATTAGGTTTCAATGATATTTTCGATTCATTCCTCGCGACCTTCTAACTTGATAAAGGAGAAACCTAAATTTTATCATCAATTGCCTTCCAAATATCTATCATAATCGAAAACATCATCATTCATTGATCCATTGTTAATGAAGGCGCATCCACTTGTGTCATGTCTGGACATGTTTAGAAATATATAGGATCTCCAAATATCATCCCTTCTGCTATCAAATTTTGGGCATACGATTGTCCTTCATAATGACAATACCTCTACCAAACCATCCCTATTTAACTAGGGTTCAGTATGGTCCTACTTGATGTTTAACGCATTGATGCACAATTGGACTATAACGTCCTCTTGGGTTGCAATTACATGCATACCATGAATATGCTAGACTCATTAGATTTCTTTGTCATGTTTTCCCCGATTTAAAAATATGAAAGTGGTCACCCTTTACCATTTTACATATTATGAGAAGCTCCCCATGGCCAACCTAGATAAAATTTAATTGACCATTAGCATTGGATATCTGCCATCTCCCAATGTGATCAGGCCACGAGTCTACAAATACTCCTCCATGATGGTGGCATATGTTTTACCTCCACCAATCATTTTATTACCCAGTGATAGCCTCATGTACACCATATTATCTAGTGAAAATCAATCACTATTATTTTTTTCCACTTTGAGGTCCTCTCCAACCATTGAGAGCCAGATTGAAGAGGGAACCATTATTTCCCCTCCTTTTGTGTTGCTATTCATTGAATAAGGAATCATTCCCCTTCCTCCATTAGTGGAACTATCCATCTGAGTACCATTCACTTTCCCTCCCCCATGCTTATAGGGAATTCTACTGACAACCAACCTCACTTTACCTAGACTCCCCCTCAAGATCCCCATATGATATTTAAAACTTCCAATCTTGGAATTGACCCCAAAACTATACAGTGCATATCAATTTTACACTAATCACTCTCGTTAACATCTCATCATCCAATATTTCATGCATGATAGCATTGACCACAAGATAACGATTTGGACCCACCAATTCCATAGTTGGGGGCATCAATACCATTGTGATGGTTTATAGATATGACAAAAATGTTGACCAGTTCATCCCTCCAAAGAATCTTATATCAAAGCGGAAGAATCTTTGGTATCCAACCTAACTCTCATTAAAAAGACATAGTGAACCATTCATGTATGTAGTAATTTCAAAGCTTTAAATTAGGAATGTCTCAAATAGAACTTTCCAACCGCCTTCATGAAACAATTGGTTGATTATTGTGTTGATCATGAAGTCCTATCTTATATGGACATATTTTTAAGATAGAATAACATATATATATATATATACTAGCAATATTAGGAGAAAATGGACTTTACTACACCATAGGACACTTTCTCCTACAGTGTTATAAGATTCATACCCATGAATGATAAAGCAACATTCTAGTATGTTATGTCCTACATTTTTAATGACCAAGTACACACCATATTTGTGTGACTATGATGAACATACACCCAAGTCCAAAAAA
This sequence comes from Pseudotsuga menziesii, assembly GCA_001517045.1. Lineage (NCBI taxonomy): Eukaryota > Viridiplantae > Streptophyta > Pinopsida > Pinales > Pinaceae > Pseudotsuga > Pseudotsuga menziesii. The sequence continues at coordinate 226,621 of LPNX011212594.1, forward strand.
GTAGTCAACAATGCCGATAACCTTTGCACCATATTTTTGTGATGTTGACAATATGACATAGACTTGAAACCCCTCAACCATGACATAGAATTGAAGCCCCTCAAATGTGACATAGAATTGAAACCCCTCAAATGTGTCTTTAGAGGCATAGTGGGATTTTTTATCAGGTTCATCATCTACCATCAAGGGATCACTATTGATCCCTTGATAAAATAAGCCATCCTTTAACTACCCTCAACAAACTAACACAATTATCATTATAGAGTCTTCAAGGGAAAGCCACTTTTCTTTATTGTTTCAACCCTTATTAAACTGCACAAGTGAAAGGATTCTTATTTCTTCATCGAAATGACATGGCCCTCTAATGGGATGACCAATCACAATTGTTCAATGCATTAAATAAGGAAATTACCTCTCACCCTTTGAATTCCACCCAACTTTGATTAGGTTTTTATCCTTTATGTTTCAACATCCCATGTATTAGTGATTGACATCGTAGTTTAAACTAGCAAGGATATTTGTGAGCACATGATTTAATGGATTAGTAAAACACTAATTCAAACACACCTCAATAATATCCATGACAATAAATTGGCCTTGACTATCATCCTCTTAGTGTATAAATTATTTCACCGGTACATCTTGCAAAACCAGATGACCATAATCACAACCTCAAACCCCATGCAATACTTACTAGGACAATTAATTATCAATCGTAAGTTGGTTAGATGGGTCATTGTTTTCAAAGAATTAAACATCAATCATGCGATTCCCAAAAGTAAAGATGATTTCACTCTTTCCAAGTTTATAACATATCTTTTGATTATCACAGTGAGACCCCCTGTAAATAATTAGTTTCCTAATGAACACATATTTGTATCGTCCACCAAAGAACCCTAGTAAGTAGACATCCTAACATATCTCCACATATATAAATTGACTTCTCACCTCTCACATGATGATCATCACCATATCCATCACGAACCCCCTTGTTATCTGTTCATTAGAGACATTCTTTACCAATGGGGCTCTAAGACCATGTTATGATGATGTTTTTCTCATGATGAGCCTGACCATGTTTGGTAATGATCTCCATGATTTTTCATGAAGTGGCCACTTGTTTGGATTGGAAACCACCCAAAAAATATTCTGCGTCAACTACTTTTGTCCATTGCTCTTCAAATATTGTATTCATACTATCAAAGGATTTGGAACTTGTCAATTGTTTGCTAGCAAAGCTAGATATCTTCCAACTCTTTGCACACGATCATAATTGTTTCCCATTCTAAAAATGGAGAATTTAGTTTATAGAGTTCCAAACAACATTCACAATATCCATAAGTATAATTTCAATGTAGATGATTACTTTACCAAATTGGATATTGAGGTGATGTCCACCTTCAACAACACTAGAACCAACACCACTAGATTAATTTTTGACATCATCACATGTTTTGGAGTACCTAAAAAATTAGTCTTGGATAATGCAACTAACTTAAAAAATGAGAATTTTCAAGAATTGTCTTTCTTATCAACATTCACCAAAACTGTTCCACATATTCCTATCAACATAATCGTCAAGATCATGCTACAATGGATAGCCATCAAAACAAGATTGATTGGCAGTACATGGTATTATTGTCACTCTAGGAAAATACAAATTTAGTTGAAAATTCCATGGGACTCATTACTTTTAATTTATTTATGATGTCAATGCAATTTTACCCATCGAGTATGAGATACCCACCCTCCAAACCACCATTTAACTACTACTTGGTACCCCTATGATTGAGAAACATTAGCTCATATTGGAGCATCTCGATGAGTAAATCACATCTTTTAAAAATGAAATGCGACCATGAATAAATGTTGCAAATATCATTACAACTATTATTTTTTCCCTCACATCTTTGTGAAGAATACTTTGTCCTAAGTTTTTACTCCAAAAAGGACACTAAACCAAAACCTAGTAAGTTCATCCCACTTTGGAAAAGACCCTACATAATCAAACAATTCCTATCTAAAGGAACATATGTGTTAGGTTTCCCAGAACGAGGTATGCTCCATTTCTCTGTCATTGGGTTGTACTTGAAGAAGTTAAATCCATAACCTGTGCATTCATTTTCAGGAAAAACATTGTAAATACACCATTTTATGTTTCTTTGTTTCATCTTTTTTACTCTTTCCTAACTTATTATTTCTCAAACACCATTCTCATTTCCATTGCATATGACTTCAATTATGGGCTATTATTTCATATTTTATAATAGTGCAAGTCATTGGTCAAAGAATATTACATCCTTTGTTTTCTTTATTTACACCTTGATGCATACATTTTTCTATATGGGCAACACATGTCTTAATCATGCCATAAATAACAAGGCATTGCATGATGACTTGATTGATTTTTGGTTGATGTGTTCCAGTTCATCATTCACTATATTCGTGTCCATCCTGATTCTCACCTCCTTGTAACATCGTTCAATAACATCTTTAACATTCACAATCCATGGCTCTTTTGAGTGTACCTCTGAGTTTAACTTTTGGATCAATAATTTGAAACCATCACATTCATCCATGTACTTGGAATTTCTAATAAATTTTTCAATCACATCGCAAAAGAAGTTTGGATTGTAATTTATTACAATGATTGGTGCATTGTTTAGTAAGGGAAATATAGTTTATGTTTTTATCATCAATTTATGACATCAAACATCCCATATGTGTAAATTAAAATATAAATTAAAATACATAATAAAACCATCACATTCACACATTTCAAACAAATCTACACACACACATACATGATGTCATATACATCACACACCCCATGGGTTGCATCAGAATATCCTAATAGGGGTAAATAACAAAGTTTCCTTCCACAGGAAACCATCAAAAACAATATCCAAATAGGTCCCATATCCCATAAATATCTACATCCCTCTCTCTTGGAGAAGGTGGAGCCATTAATGCTACATGGACCAATGCCTCTAGAGGTGCCAATGTTTTCTTTGTTTGTCTTCATGGTGGTAGTGGCACATTGTAGTAAGAAATGGTGCTACTAGCGAAGTCGTTGTTGTAGGATGGGGTTCTTCTATAAGACTTGTTGATTAATCTATTACCTCACAGGATGTATCCCTACAGTGAATCTTACACGTGCTCCCCTCAAGAGCATGCGCCATCCGACACTCACACCCTCTGCACTTCTTAGTCACTCTCTCACAGTCTCTCTCACACAAACATAGAGATTATTTTACAATGCTACAATACAATCATAGTCACATTACAATGAGTTCGTTTTATATGGTAATTACCATGGGAAAATACCACAGTCACGTAATTCTATGGGCCCATAAACTATTGAACAACCAATATACCAAAAAATTCTTTCAGCGCCACTGCCCCTGAACACCGTCAGGGGCCCACTATCCCCCGAACCCCCCAGCTAGGGGGGACGGTACCTCTCAGACCCTAGCAGGGGCGGGATGTCCCCTCGCACCCCCCTTCCAAGATGCGTGTACATAACAATCGTGTACAAACACATATGGACAATAACATATATGAATCTAGAAGAAGGTTATTGATAAAAGAGTATTTCTATTCCAAACTCAAGAAGTAGCCAAATAATTTTAAAAACATAAAGTGGCTATGTGTACAACTCATGTATTAGCTACACCTGACTTCAATAAGACCTTTATTGTGGATTGTGATTCCTCATAGCATGGGATTAGAGAATTTTAATGTAATAAGAAAGGGATGGTTCCTTTCGAAGTTTCCAACTTAAAGGAAATGTATGACTCAACCCAAAAGGAAATCTTGGCCATACTACATGAAAATAAGAAATACTTCCCTTACATAATAGAAAGACACTTCAAGGTAAGAAAAAATGATTACCTTCATAAAACAAACAATGATTATCTTCATAAGAGAAACAATTATTATCTTCACAAGAGAAACAAAAATTATGCTTACAAATATGCTAAGACTATGATGTTGAAATTATCTACAAAAACATAAAACATAATGTGGTGGAAGATGCACTCTCAAGAAAAGAAGATTCAATACATAGTGCTTACCATGTGTTATTTCTATTATGCACTGTAATTGGGTGGAAAAAATAAGAACAAAATGGAAAAATGATCAAAAAGCATAGAATATAATTTAATAACTACAAGAAGACCCCCGTTCACATATCGAAATCACCTAAATTTATGTAAGAAATTTCAAGTAAAAAAGAAGGTCCTTTTGAAGTTGCACACTTCTCCAATAAGAGGACATTCGAGGTTCTTGAAAACTTAGCATATGATAAAGAACAACTTTTTTGAAAAGGTCTTAAAATGAATGTCCAAATTTTAGTGCCATAATCTTTGGTTTTCAAACAAAACAAATGAGACACAATCAAGACACCAAGTCCTTTACAACCATTAGTCATACCAAATTGTTATGTGCCCTCCCATCAATTTGACTCACAGAGGAAACATGAGTGATAAAGGGGGAGGGTTTGATTTTCGCCCCCAAGGGCATATTATGAATTCATTAACATATAAATGTGTGTACAAATTCATATTAAACATACACAATAAAATTAAACTCATTCAATACACACACACAACATGCTTATACCAGCATTTTCATCAAATCCATAGCAACAAACTCATGCACGGGAATAAACCCATTTTCATGCTATTCACAAGAAGCTAAATGAACAATTCATGTTGGGTTAGCTAGAGTCAATTTTAACATAGTGAACAGTCATTCATAACACATAAATTGACATAACTAGAGACAATAGTGAACACTTATCTTTCAATTGGAATCCATTGAGCAACTCGCTATTGAAGTACAACGTTGCACCCAACTGTAGGTCTCTTCCCCACCTATATTCTTTCAAAAATTAGAGACCACCCCTAAACTGAGGCCATGTATCCACTAAGGGGGATATACTTAGGCTCACACACAACCATAGGCACAAGCACTCAGGATAAGCTAGCACACAATTGGGTTTTTAAGCATGTAGGGAGGTAGGGAAGGAGAATGATAAGAAAGCAAGCTTTGCCACAAAGCTACAGAAAATATCCATTGGGTTTAGCCACTCTAAGATCCCGTGTCACTTCCACTCTCAACCTGAGTAAGGTCCCTTTCTCTGCTGCCCAATCCCTCAGGAACCCCTTCCCTTGGCGCTGAACTGGGAAAGAATAAGAGGTTCAAGCTGCTACCACTTGCTGGAATCTTTTTCATCACTAGAATTGATTAAACAATTCTGACCTCTGATCTCAATCCTGCTTCAATCTACTATTGGATTTTTCCAATTTTTGGCCACATGACCGTCAATCATGAAATTTCACTTTTAGGCTTGCAAATCAGGGTCTTGCCATGTATTTTCTGTCTTTTGGCACTCTCAATTTCTACGTGGGGTTTATATCTATGGATTTCCCACTGTATTTACTTTTTCCATGAATTTCTGGGCAATTTTAACACCTCAAAACACAATTTCTTTCCAAGATGTGATTTCATGATTTTCCACATCTTGGGATGCATAACAAGCTCAGAATTCCATTCTGGTTATTCAACAATCGAATGGGGGGGATGGAAAACGAATTCCCATGAGAAAGAATGTCTTATGGGTCATGTAAACAATCCCCATACCCATCCATATGAATTTCTGGGTTTTCCCATTCTCTATTAATGCATGAGATAATTTCTCAACTACTTTCTTATTATAAAATTAAATGTCGGCAACGAAATTCAAGGTGGGTTCTCAAGATGACACTTGGAAACATAGGTTTCAATCCCACAACCCCTCATTTCTCCCTAGTGGATACATACAACCCCCTCATTTAAATTTCTTCCATAGCCATCCCTTGGTATTTTATTTGCATGACAATTATTTACATGCTTTTACAATTTCCCATGGCTTACTAGGACATGGCTAGCAAATACAAAATACCTTCCTATTACAAGTTGAGTGTTTGCTAATGAGGCCTTGGCCTTGCGCTCCACGCTAGGAATATAAGTGACATTTTTACAATATTTATATTATTAAGCAAATATGATCTAGTGGTCAAAATGGGGATATTACACAAGTCTACATTGTGAGGAAGTCTCAAATGGATTTGATATCACTAGTCGAAAAGATGGTCATCATGGTAATAGTGGATTGACTAACAAAGTATGTCAATTTCTAATCTCTTTCTTGTCCTATTATAGAGAGTAGAGTAGTTATAGTATTCAAGGAAAAAATTTAGAAGCTTTATGGAATGCGGAAGGTTATTTTAAGTGATAGAGATCCAATTTTTACTAAGGAAATATTTTCTTGTTTGGGCACTCAATTGTCTTACAACTCCTCTTAGCATCCTCAATTTTATGGGTAGATTAAGATTGTGAATAAATGTATAGAAGGATATCTTGATCTTAAACAAAAACAATGGGTGAAGGTAAACCACATCTAACTATCAACATTATGGCATTAACCTTTTGTGTCCTTTAAGAGATTCCCCTTCTGAAATCCCATAGAACACAATATATTTTAATATCAGACCCAAGCCATAAACCACTTTGATGTATGAGACCTTGTCTCTATAACCTTGTAAATACTAAAATTTACAGAAATATACATACCCTACCTCCTCTAAATTTAAGCAAACACAGATTCTGGAATATGATAACCTTGTAAATACTAAAACTTACAGAAATTTACATACCTTACCTCCTCTAAATTTAAGCAAACACATATTCTGGAATATGAGTGACACTCGTTGTCTCTCAAAATATATTTAAGAGAAATCGAGTATTTACCTGATTCAGAGAAACAATATTCCTAAACAACTAACTCGTTTTTAACAATCTTATTTTTTAATTACAAGACACTATATTTTATGAGAGTGATGCCATGCGAAAGATCAACCAACCAACCACGATGTAAGCACATGTGCACAGCCACCTTTTTTGGTGACTTTTCCAAAAGGCACAGGAGTTTGGGAGTGGCGCGAACTTTGCATCGACAACTGGGAAAGCGTGCTGTTGTTGTTCAATGCTTCTGCAATTCGACAGCAACTGGAAGCATGTGGCTTGTGATGGAGTTGACACTTGGAAGTTGCAACGACGTTCGGCAGAATATATGAGTGAAGCTCCTTCCAGTTCTTCAAATTCTGTGGATGTTTTGGATATATCGAAAAATCATTGAGAATTATCAGTTCGTTAGAATAAAAATGGGGATGATACCAGAAATCCGAGTATTCTAGGGTTAGAATTTGATGGCGAAATGGTTATTATGGGCCAGTTTAATATGTCAAGATTAGTATCAGTAAAAAACTGGGGAAGATACCAGAGATCTGAGTATTTTAGGGTTAGAATTTGATGGCGAAATGGTTATTATGGGACATTTTAATATGTCAAGATTAGTGTCAGTAAAAACCAAAAAAAAAACAATTTATATTGGAAGATTGCCGTCTGTAAAAACAAAACAAAAGAAACAGTGAAACATCCCTGTATATGTCGAAACAGGTGAAATATTTTCCAAATTCCTACTCTTTTCCCGACCACGGCTGATTCCTCCTCAAAATTACAAGTCTCCCCCAAAAAGATGGGCTGATTCCTCAAAATTACAAGTCCCAAAACAATGCCCGACAGGCACGTTTGCCGGTTGTACCCCACATAGAGCAAAGATAAATGCCATAAATCAAAAGGATACTGACTTTAGATTCCTCGTTTCACCAGTAAGGTCTGGTCTCGACTCTCGAGCACTTCACGCAATGCATTATCGCCAGTTTAGCGTGTTTATAACCGGGAACTGTAACTTCTACGCCGGCAGACGTGTCTCGCACATAGTTGAATAAATAGAGAAGAATTGTGTTTGTTTCGGTGGAGGAAGGAAGTGGGGAATGGAGCGGTTGAACGTAGTTGTGACTCTGTGATACGCATCGAGAATACTCCGAGCAGGCAACTCACATTTTCCAGGCGGCGTAATGACTGCTGAAGATGGCGCGAGTGTTCGGCTGTTTGTGATGCGAAGGTGGGAATCACAGTCTTTTCCACCACGGGCAAACCCTAGGAATACGCCACCTCCAGGTTAGTGCCACATTCATCCCATGAACTCCACTTTTTTTCCCTTTTTCCCTTTTTTCTTTCTTTCTGGTTACTGCATCTATAGGAAACATACGCTACAGTGTTGATTTTTGGGTTTTGGTAGTTGTTCATAAGTAATCTACTTTGAAAGGAATCAATTTGTTGTACATCTTCACACTCACACTCTCACACACAGATGCATATGTCTGCAAATCATCATGTAATGGATTATGCATTTGTTGTACAGCTATAAACTGTATAGTTTATCATTTAACATTTCTTCATTTCATTTTTAGGTAGAAGATGCATCTTTAACTTTACATACAAAGGTTGCATTTGTTGTAGATTTTCATTTACTCAGTATTCATTTTTTTTTAATAATATCATGGCAAAGACGTACACAAATAGACATCATCTCCTCTCCATGGTTCTTGATAGGAATGAAGGTATGCATTTGTGTAGTTTGTACTATCATATGCATGATAAAGGTGTAATAAATGTGCATGGTTGTTGGTAGGAATGAAAGGTATGCAATTGTGTGTAGTTCAAAATTGATTTGTAAAAAATATATTTAGGATTTAGAATAAATATAAATCTTCGTTATGGTGATGGGTAGAAATGAAAATAAATATGTGTAGTTATGAAAAAGATATATTTAGGTTCTAAAATAAATATTATTTATTTTTATTTTTTTAATAAACTTTTTTTTTATAATTTTATAAAAATATAGAAATACACAATTTTTTTATCTAAATACTTATTAATAACATAAAACCTTGTACACATATTTATACACATGCATAGGAGTTACATTTCTAGTTTAATATTGAAAAAGTGGTAAGTGAAAATGTACATTTTGCAATTTATAACTTATATTTATGTAATTTTTAATTAATTTAATTGATATATTGAAAAATGTAATTTAATAGATATATATTTTTAAATTTTAGTTTAATATTTGTAATAATTAAATCCATTATTGAATGTAAATAAAATTCTTTAATCTTTAAGATTAAATTTGTTGAAAAGAATAAAGCAATCCATGATTATTGGTGTGTGACTATTTAAAAATAGAGATTGTAGAAGAAGAAGTGCATTGTAGGATCTATTGTTGTTATCCATAAAATTAGACTAAGTTTAAAATACTACATTTTGAATTATTTGCTCTAAAGACACAAAATTAGAATGAGTTTGATATACTTTATTGTGGGTTATTTCATCTCGAGGGAGTAATTAATATGGGGAGGATTTATTTCTTCTTGTGATGAACATATATAGTAGACACCACATTTTTTTTGCAACAAATGCTTGTCACTCGGGGCTAGTGCATTCCCACCATTGGCTAAGATAATTGAAACCCACGGGCATCTATGTCATGTTCCCATTTAAATAATTTCCAAATAAGGCTACTTGGAAATAATGCTTCACCCACCTACAAGTTTGCTAGGTTCTGATGGAGACATAAATTTTGTAATAAGGGGATATGGGACCCAAAAGGACTTTAGTTTATCATATTCACATTTAAATGGGTCACATAAATGATAAGCCCTAAGAAAATAAGGTGGCATGGATTCATGAAGACACTTGGAATCTTGTGGAGCCTTTGGGTGACTAGATTCCCTGCACACTTGGCATGATATTCATCCAAATTTGAACACATGGGTAATGTAACATTATGGATGGTTATGTGGTGTCAAATATCATATAATGAGCCAAGGAATTTGAATTGGTAGAGGGTAACTCCGATGGAAGAGGAAGAGACTAGAAGACAAGGTGTGCCACTTGGAAGGATACTCTATGCACTCTATTACAACAAATAATGGAAGATTCTATGACAAGTATGACAAATTCAGACCTAATTGCATGTCACGGCTAAAAATAGCCACCAAGAGGTCGAATTTGGGAGTTAAAGGAATCCATTCGAATTGGGGAAATAATTGGAGCATGAAGAGGAAGATAAGTGTTATGAGAATTACTAAACCACTAAGATGAGTGGGAGGAAGCTTATGGAGGGAAATTCGACCTTAGGAGGCCTCATGAAGTTAATAAAAGGATGTCATGAGGAATGAGAATAGATTTTGATCATTCGTTAATTGGCCTTTGGAATTTTGGAGAGCATTTTCTTTTCCATTGCACAATGAGTGTTCACTCTCCCTGCTTTTGAACCAATTTTGAGGGAGTTGTATTCCTTTCCAAGTTGGTTGATGGAGAGGCCATTCAGAACTATCATGGGAGCTTCATGGAGTGTTATTTGTAGTTTGAAGGTCCATATAGTCAAATTCTCATCTATCTCCCCATTCTCTCATTCCTTCTACTCCAATCCCCCACACTCTCATTTGATGGCGCTCTTGCTGGAGTGATTTCTGTGCCTTGCTAAGGATAGTTGATGGCCAAGGTTTGATTTATGATGTATGGATCTATAATATCATCTCCATATGCTCTGTAATTCAAAATCTTAGAAATACATGTATGAAAGGCTCTCATTCCCCATGCTCTTGAATAACTAGTTTACATAGATTTGGCTTCAATATTGAAGTAGCTTTATATCATATTTGTATGAGGAAATTTATATGAGTTTTATGATGATGGGGAAGCAATATATGATGTATGGATCTGTAATATTATTTCCATGTGCTATGTAAGTCTAAATATCAGAAATACATGTATGAAAATCTTGCATACTCATGCCGTTATATCACTAGTCTTCACAGATTTTGGCTTCAAACTTGAAGTAGTTTTATACCAGATTTGTATGGGAGATATTATATCAGTTTTAGGATGTTTTGACAGCCATATATGATTTATTACTCTATAATTTCATATCCATATCCTCTGTGGGTTGAAATCCAAGAAAGGCGTGTGTGAAAAGCTTTCATTCCCCTTCCATTGGGTCACTAATTTCCATGAATTTGGATTCAATATTGAAGGAGTCTTGTATCATATTTGTATGAGGGATATTTTATGTGTTTGATGACATTGTGACAGCCATATATGATTTGTTACTCCATAATTTGATGTCCCTATGCTCTGCAGGCCGAAATCCAAGAAATCCATATGTGAAACTCTTGCAATTCCATGCTACTAATTCACTAGTTTGCATGTATTTGACTCCCATACTGAATCAGATGTATATCAGACTTGTATGAAGGGACTTATATGGTATTTAATACTTTTTTGGAATCAATTTGTATTATGTATATGGTCCCTATATGTCACAACCTTTAACTCTACCTTTCATATGTCAAAATAGAGCTAGTTATGCAATTTCCCCATAAGTAATTTCATTGAAATTTATCAAACGAATGTGGAACTATATAACTAGTTTTCAGAACTAAATACCATGTGTAATGACATTCCACGAGTTCTTAAATCAATCCCCATACTCTTCTTACAAATTTGGTAGGTTCGTACATGATTTGGGAAGCCCAGTTGGCCTACACCCTAAGGGGGATTTCATCACAATTTCCTAGTAATTTTTGGAATTTTTGTCATCAGCCCCAAACAAGGTTGTAGAGGTCTAAAGTCAAATCCAAATTGTCCATAAACTAACTTGGTATGTTTTCATACTAACCATACCATATCCTCTCAAATTTTGGACCATTTGGTGAAAGTTGGAACCCTCTAGAGTCATGACTAGTTAAGCTTGAATTTCGCACAATTTGTAATTTTCTCCAAATCTCCAAAAAGGGACATTCCAGTGGTATCAGAGCATGGTATTGGAACCTATTGAATATATGAATGATAAGGGGGATAATGAGGACCTTAAAAATTCATTAAGGAAACTCTTGAAGGTATGACCAAGCAACTTATGCAAGGGTTCGAAGTGATGACTACTCAACTTAGGGGTAAGCTAGTTGGGGGTAGTAGTAGTTCCCCTCATGTAAATAAAAATAATCATCATTAACTATTGAATAATTTGATGATTGTGTGAATTAATTTAGGAGAAATAATGCAAATGTGAATTCATTAGGGAACAATCAACAATCCACAAGTTTTGAGGAGCATGAAATGAGAAAAAATCATTCTACTTGTGAAAACTGCCTAGATACACCATTACAGGAAGAAACAGAGAATCACGAAGTGGAGCATCAATTACCTAAAGGTGATTGCAGAGAAAAACATAAAGAGGAAAGAGAATACAGGCACACAACCCTTACTAATGGGGGTTGTTCAAATCAAAGAGAATATACTGATGGATCATTGAACTATGAAGGAGTACCTACTAATGGGTGCTCACAACTCTATGTTGGTGACATGGATATCAGATTTGAAAATGTTGGTGAAAAACAAAGTTCTCATAAGAATGAAGATAAAGACCTTGTGACAGATAATGAAGAACCGAGATCAACATTCCCATCACCACTTGAGCTTCAAGAAGTTGATCAAATCAAGAAGAAAGAAGAAGAGGAGGTTCACTCCCATGAACCATCCTTCATTGAAGGGTATTTGNATCATAATCCATGACACTAAAGCATTGGTGTCAAATTCTTGTTGGAAAATTTATTCATTAGAGGATCCATCCTTCCTTGAAGACATGGAGAACATTCAAAGAGCAATATGCAACATTGAAGGTAATTTCATGTCTTTGCTTTTTGATAGAAACAATTTGGTTGAGCTTAATTAATTGTTACATGAAGAATACTTGGATAATAAATAGGATATTCATAAGCTCAAAATTCAAAATGAGAAACTTCTTAAGAGGTTGCAAGATACTCATTCTTCCTCCTATGTTTCAGATTGTCATATGGTATATTGCTTAGAGGATTCTCATGACATTAGGGATCATGAGAAACATGTAAAATTGTAGTTTATTGATGTGTTTTATGATGAAATTGATGAGATCCAATCACTTGTAATGGTGGAAGAGGAACTTGAGTTTCCTCTTGAAAATGGTTACACACTTTTTAAAGAAGATTCCACCACCTTGGAACCAACCCATGAGGATTTTTTTCCATTTTCAAGGGAGGTGCATACTCCTACCCCTATGTATCCTTCACATGATGAAATTTTTTCACTTTCCAATCATTGGTGTAAGTTGGTTCTTTCTCCTACATCCTAAACTTCCACATTTTGCAGCATTCATCCTATTGAAGTATGGGTGAAATGTTTCTTTTTATTGTCCCACATGAAGAGTCTGGATTTTCTATATCTACTTTTCATGATGACATGATTAGAGAACCATATTCTGTACATTTTCCATAGCATCCCTTGTTACATTATGATGATACACATCTACATGGAAGCACCTATGGTATTTACTTGAGTCACTTGGATACTAATAATTTTCCTTTCTCCTTTCCTAGTCCATTTGATGTTGGAGGCACTTCATCCCACACCTGGGTGAAGAGATATATGATTGAAGAACATTATTATTGGAAGCAACGCCCTCTATTATTTCATGATGACATATGTATTCATAGGTGTATTGATAAGACTTATTTGATCCACTTGAAGTCTTCATGTTTCCTTTGCTCCTTATTGGGTTCATATTTTGGTGGAGTTTCTTCATTCGCTTCTTGGATGAAAGAACACATGGCTGATTATTATTTTGATGCATCTTACATTCTTGGAGCAGCATTGTAGGACATGGGATCCTCACCTATGTCACTGGAGAAGATATGATATAATACTTGATGCTTATGTGTATGGGCCACATGATGATCTACTTACTTGGATGTATAAGCACTTTCATGATTCTTTGATGAGGTATCTTCTTGATGTATATTTGTATGATGTTGTTATGTACTTTCATGATCTATATTTTGTACTCATGATGTTTGTAATGGTGCAATGAAAGAAATTGGATCATGGCATTGATTTGTTTCATCTCACTTGGATTAACAATTCGATTGTTGGTTTGAGAAAGCAAACCAACCTTTAGTTTTTTGAGTTCATCTTTGCAGAGAACTTTTCCAGTTTCCTATGTGTGAGACTTTTTTGAGGGATGGAATCAATTTTCACATGCTTGTTGTTCATGGCCTTTCATCATATACATTTCACACCATGCATGTATCAGGATCATATGGGACCCTGGGATCATTTTTGGTCTCATTGATTTCAATTTTGGGGGTAGCAAGCAGCATTGGATATTTAGTCACCACTTGAGAATATGATTGTAATAAGAGTAGTGCAGCAATAATCATGGTGGTTCCTCTCTTAAATTTTCTTGGAATATTAATAAAATCACAGTTTGGTAACTCAATGCCAACTTCAAAGAGTTAGACAAAAGAAAAAAGGGGTGAAAGTTCAGAAGAGGTTTCCAAAATATGGAGGTAAAGATTATTTATGAAAATTTTGTTTTTATGGATTTGATTAATACTTTTGGTGTTAGTGGTGAATTTATAGGATATATAAATATGCATAATCCAAATATCTTTACTTTTGGGAACAAAAAATTGAAGTACATGAGTGCCACTACTCAAGTTGTAGCTAAAGAAAAGTAATGTGTAGAACCATAAGAGAGCACTTGGTGCAAAGGAAGGAGTACCAAATGAGGATGCCACTTGGGAATATGGAAAAACTTTGCATCATCCAAACTTGGAATTTCTTGAGGAAAAGAAATTTTGAGTGGGGAGGATTGGCATGTCCCCAAATAAATAATTTCCAAATAAGGCTACTTGCAAAAAATGCTTCACCAACCTACTAGTTCCCTAGCTTGAGATGGAGACATAAATTTTGTAATAAGGGGATATGGGACCCAAAAGGAATTTAGTTTATCATATTCACACTTAAATGGGTCACATAAATGATATATGATAAGAAAATAAGGTGGCATGGATTCATGAAGACACTTGAAAGTTGTGGAGCCTTTGGGTGACTAGATTCCCCGCACACTTGGCATGATATTCATCCAAATTTGAACACATTGGTAATGTAACATTATTGGATGGTTATGTGGTGTCAAATATCATATAATGAGCCAAGTAATTTGAATTGGTAAAGTAGGGTAACTCCCATGGAAGAGGAAGAGACTAGAAGACAAGATGTGCCACTTGGAAGGCGACTCTATGCACTATGACAACAAATGATATACAACCATATATGAACAAAATTTATTCTACTTGAATACCAAACGAAACTAGTAAATGTAGCAGTGCCATTTAATATGACATTACTATTGAATCTTGGACTAGGAATTTGAAAATTATCAATTGATTTTGGTCACTGTGAATAATGATATCCTTAACCAAAATGTATTGGCACAATTTTTTCAATGCGTGTACAATAGAATGAAATTTCTTTTCATACATACTATAATTGAGCTTAGTTTAAAACAAAGGTTCAAAATGGTATCTTATAGGGTGCCCTCCCCATTTTTGTACTACACCAATGTCAAATTGTGAAGAATACATATCTCAAAGAGGATACTATAATTTTCGAAGATGAAAAAAGAAGGAGTCACATAAGGCATGATTAATTTCAAAACACTTAGTTTTTCCTTTAGATACTAATGGAAAGTAGGATATCAAGAAAGTTGATGGAAATGTTTTTCTATATGAGAGAAATGTACAATAAATTCTTGTACATGCTAAGGAATCCCAAATAAAATGTTAAGATCATTGTTGTAGAATGGGAGGGCCATATGGAAACTGCATGAACATTTTCAATATATTGGGGGGTGCCCCCCTTATCCATGACAAAATCAATGTATTGGATCAAAGTCTAGCTAAAACATTATTTGTTTCTTCTAGAACCTATAACTTATTAGCTCACAATAGTTTAAAAACTAAATGGACATGCTACCAACATTACTTCAAACATTGACTAAAAATTAAAATGCATGTGACCTACATCACAAGAAAATGTTGTAAATGAGGATGGAAGATTCAATTGACAAACCTCATAAATTTAGTGGGAGCATTTTTTATCGTGAAGGGCATAACCAACCACAACAGTAATTTTTTATTTTCATTTTTAATTTCAAAATTAGTCCTCCAAATCTTAATGTTGTTCATTTCAACTTGATATTACCTAGTAGTCAAATTCATTTTAGTAAATAATTTAGAATCCATGAGGTGATCAAACAAATTATGAATGTAAGGTAAATAGTGGTTTTTAAGAGTAATCTTGTTGGGAGCATGGTAATCGGTGACAAGGTACCATTTGTTCATTTTTTTTCTGGAATAATGAAGGTTGATCAAGTACATGGAGAAATTTTGGTTGAATATGATTAGAATGAAAAATGGCTTGGTGTTGGTGTTAAACTTCATAAACCTCACTAGGTGCAAGGAGATAAGTTAGGGAATTGAGTAAGGAATAATTGGAACCAAATAAACTAAGTGTTTAATATCACAAAGAGGGGGCAGACAAACCAATAGATGGACCACAACAGAAAATTTGGTGAGAAAGGGTTCCAAAGAAAATGGGGTTGGTTGGTTGGTTGGTATTATGTATATTAACTAGGAACAAAAAATAGAGGGAAATACATTTTTTAAACTAATGTGTCATACGAAAGTGTGACTAGATAGAATGGATGGGGCCTATATGATAGAAGACATGAGCGCATAGATTTTAAAATCCATGAAAAAATTATAAGTGTTATGATTGACATCATACAAGTAATTTGGTTTGTATTTATATGAGATAACCATAAGAAATTCAACAAATTCAAGGGGAGACAAATCATATTCAACTCTTAACCAATAGGTGCGGGCCTATTTTTAAAGATACCCAAGTTGATATGAACAGGGATGGGGAAGAGTAGAAAAATGGAGATGTTAAAGAAAATATTGAATTGACATATTCATTTGGTTTCCATTGTTAAAATCAAGGTAGCAATAACATTCTTAATTTGGTAGTTATGAGTAAAATATTAGTCATGTGGTCATTGTGAAAAATCACGAGTGATGAGAAGTAAAGAGATGTATGGAGATGCATGGTTTGGGAGAAGGATTACTCGAGAATATATAAAGGGAATAGGGGATTCACTAGTCTCCATGATGTGGTGGTCAACGAATAATGTTTTTTTTTTATATATTTGGGGTAGTAGATGGCATAACATTAAATAAAAGAATTGTAAGGTATCTTATGATAAGGGCACCAATTCCTTAACTATTGTGGAGAAGAAGAACTATTAGTAGTAAACGAGAAAATAGTAGGAGGAAGTATTATTGACATGGGGGTGTAATTTGAGAAACAAAATCGTGGATTAAGATAGAAAGGGTCGTGTTCCAACTTGCATTCAATGGTCAGGAGAAATCGAAAGTAGAATCAATGGAGGTTCTCTAAAAAAAAATTGATTTCTTATGTAAAATTTGCAAATAAATTGTAAAAAATATTCAAAATAAGTAGCTCTTTTGAATAAAAAAATGTGAATTTATAGGTAGAGACTACAAAAAATATTAATGTAATTCTATATTTATTAGTTGTGGAGCCTAATTATCTTCCATATTCATAGTCCTTGTTTCATTTTTGTTTTAATCCAAAATCCTAACAATGGGTTGTGGGGTGGATTCACCCCTCACTAATGTTTATAGGGGGTCTAGCAGGGTGGAAAAAATGGTTTGGAGTCCCCCATGGTTGGGGTTTGGGGGAAGCTAACCAGAAGAGTTTTTATTTGGAAAAATTAATTGTAAAATATTGTAATTTAGCATTCAATCTTGACCATTCATTATGAGTCCATATACATGACGACATAAGTTATGCTGGTGTTTTTTTACCATAGAAAGGAACCTTGTATTTATGAGGGCATTCTATTATGAGTTTGTAGCATGAGAAAGACTATGAGAGAGTGAAGAGGAGGTTGATGTAGATGTTTTTTCAGTATTATCCCTTAAATTTGTTGGATGTAATAAATAAAACCATGGTTTTTTCTTTATGGATGTATCCCATATTCGTTAAACCACATATATTAGTATATCTCTTGTATTTTGTTCTTTTGTGTTTTATTTCCAAATTAATTTTTATTTTATTTCTAAATGTGATCATATTCAAAACAATAACTTGTTAGTCCTAGTAATTAGCGAGATGCAATCAATGACACCATAAACTGTAAATATATACTGGGGAATAAAGAATGTTTGATTCCTTAATAAAACTCATATAATGTTTTGATATAGAAGGAGATGGATCTTATAGTGTGGTAAGGATTGAGGTGTATAAATAATTCTAAATATTCAATATGAGTCCCCCACCATTTATGGGTTTCTCCTTCAAAGTAAAAGACAATAACTCGTAGTGTGGCCTCACTAGGATTTTTGGTGCATTTCTGAAGTAAGTAGAGAGGTTTTGGAGAAATACATTGAATGTATCACCATCCATATAGCTACTATATTTACGGAGAGAATATAATTTGTCCATATGTAAGGGAGATATGGGACTAAGTTGAGGATGTAAATTGACAATCTCTTTGAGTTCTAATGATATCTCCTTTTCTAAGTTGGAACATTCTATCCTTGATTCTTCATTACCAGGATCCTAAAGATGATGAATTAAAAAGAGAGAGGGACATGGGTGGGTTGTTATCCATGGAAATATCTAATTAGGAAAAATTTAGAGTACACGATGGGGTGCAGGAAAGTTCATGAAATATTGAACCTAGTATGTGAAATCAAATATGAGTTTGGGTAGGTTCTGGAGCTAGAAAATAGGAAACTAATGTGAGAGAAAAAATTGATCAAATGATAGGATCTAAACCATTGGTGAATATCCGATATATGAACATTGCAATAATAATTGTAGAAAAAGAAAACAATTTCAATGGTAGTACTTTGAGAGAATACAAAAAAACACATTGGAATCAAAGAACTATGATTATTAAGAAAAATGTCTTTGTATAGATAACACAAAGTGAGATTATTGAAAAAAATCAGCAATAACCAAAAATTTATAGAGAATGTCAACAAATTTTTATTTGATATTACTATCAATTATTACTATTTCCCCTTTTAGAGATTATGCTCAATCTGTACATGGGCATCCTCAAGTTTTTTTTTTCTTTCCTTAGCATTAGTGTAACCTTCAATGTGGACACAATGTGCATCGTTTTGGAATAATATACTATATAATTATGACTCTTTTTTTTTCCTTGGACAATACTTTGTGAGAATATGGGAACTAAGTTGTACAGACCTGTAACTTGGACAATAATAAATGCATGTGAATATGTAACTTTTGACCATGACATGTTCCATCATTTATTGGTCTTCAATCAAAATAGCCCAAGGATACATGACTATAATGTAATATATCTACATTGATCTTATGATATAATAGTCCATATCTCCACTAGCAAGATGCGTTTGAAACTTGCAATGAATATTTTTTATCATCAATTTTTATGTTCTATATGGAAAATATGGAGGAGAGAAGGAATACAACATCGGATATGCATCAAAGTTTGAAATATTCATTGCCAATATTAGAAAAATCCATTTAAAATTATAGGGACACTCAAGTCACAATAAAAAGGAGGAATCTATATTTGAGAACACACTCAATGCATGAGATAAACTTTTGGTGCAGTTGTATTAAGAGAGGTTGTGATATAGTTCTTTCTATGTGGTGATAAGTATGTGATAACACTTTTAGACTCATTCTACATATATACATGAAAATTTATGTAGAAGTGAATGTGGAAAAGTTAAAACTATATGAGGCATCCATGCTAGATTAGGAAAACGATGGACAAGTGCTACATACCATTAAGGATGTAGCACCAAAATCTTATGAAAATATAATAATCCATGTGTTTTTGTGAATAAAATCTAGAACAAATAGAGAGGGGAAACAAGAACTTTGGTAGGTTAAGTTAAAAGGACAACTTTGAGGCATGTCTAAGTTCTACTATAGGGAAAAGTTAAAAAAATATTTTCCTCATTTCTTATAGTAAAATATTCAGGGACCGTAATCATCTTAAAATATGGAAATATGATTTAAAATGGATCACTATATAATATATTATTTGTTTAATTACCTTCTTGTGAATAAAACAAAGACATACACCTATAGGGTCCATCAGGGACCTACATCAATAGGGTCTAGTAGGGCGGTAGATCATGTTTTTATGATTTGGGTCTTAATATTTTCAAATCTATTTTGTGTATTAAACAACATTTTTTACGTGAAAATTTTGTGAAAATCTAATTGCTTTCCTAGTGTTATTCTTCTTGAGAGATTTTGAATGATATAGAGAACATATTAATCATAGTACATTTGAGGAATTTGTCTCCTACAATTTGAATTTTTATTTGACCACCATAGTGCCAAGTGGATGCCACATCAACTTTTGTTACTCGCACATGTTGAGCTTGTAACTTCTATCCTTTGAAAAGATTCAAGAAGGTTAAAATCTCCCAAATATAATTAGGAAATGGGGTATGTGAAATCCCTAACCTTAACCTTATATGACTATAAAAAAGTTTCATTCATATTGTATCTATTTATCATTCCATTGATGAGTACACAAAAATATGTAGTCTTTCAATCCTTATATATTTTTACTTGGTTTTCCCATATAGTAAGAAAAAAAATTGCAAAACTACTTTAAATGAAAACATTAGGATTAACATATTCTAAATTGTGTTATAGATACATTAAATTGTTTGAAATTAATTATAATAACCAAATTATTACATACTTTATAACATAAAGGGGAGCATGTGTGTCACTATTTGAATTTCCAAGGAAACCAACTTACAATCGATGTCAACATGGAATCATCGAGCTCTAACCACTTGCTCACACCAAGAAAATAAAAAAGGTAATGATCAAGTGTGGGGGACAACCCTCATCGTATCCAACCCCTTTGTTAATCCAATTGAGATCCTCTACTCCCTCAATTATTAACCTATGCCAACTTCTATTCCTTAATATTTCTTTTGAAGCCCAATATTCAAAGAAAATGATCAAGATTGAAGATTCTACAAGTTAAACATGTCTTCACTAACTCCTCAATGTCCATTAAATAATATTATGTAATTCTATCTTTTGTATCTTTTCATTACTTATATTTATCCTTAAATTACATTTTATAATCTACTTATACAATTATATCTTAATAAATAAATGTATTACTGTTACTTTTGTTGTTATTTTTGTTGTTGTTGTTGTTATTATCATCATCATCACAAAAGCTTAAGACTAATAAATTTGTAAAGATCAAAATAGGAACTAGGTAAAGTTAAATTTAATTATGTTTTAGTAGTTTTTAAACTTCTTCCTATATAGTTCGCACCATCACAATCTACTACAACTAGTTTAAGAGCCACCCATGTGACTAAAACAAGCATAAAAAGTACACTTTAGATCTCCAATGATGTTTTAGTGCAATTATTTTCCTCTTCCTTTTATTCCAAGGAATAACCTCGTGGAAAACCCTACAAGTAATTCCCCATGGTTCATGGTTGGTAAATGGGGTGAATTGCTATCCCATATTATAGAGAATAACCTACAGGGTAAACAGAGTTGAACCTATTACCTACCCACATTTGAGGGAGATATGTAATGCTTGACTCATGTCTACTTAATATAACCCTCGAGACTAGCTTACTTTTGACATCAATCATAAAACACATTGGCTTATTAGATATGGCAAGGAATGGTGCCTCATCTTCCTAAACATGCATCTATCTTGATAAATAAACTCATGTATATGAGGCATCTCAAAAGTATGGCCTAAATTCCTCCCCAAATCCTAGTAGGTACTCAATCGCAAGCATTGAAGTCCAACCACACAAGTCCATTCATAACTACAACTCCAACCTTTGTTTCAAACTTAAGCATCACAAATATAATATAATCACTCTATCATTCTCAAAGAAGTATCATGTCACTAAAGTATCTTGTAAGGAAAAGGAACCATTAGCATAGGTTTATTGACTGACTTTGTCCCTAACCCATAAGTTGTTACTCTGTAGATATTCTCCTTCATAGATATGGGCTCCCACAAGATCATTGAATGAACTAGAATTCTTAACCCATTGGTGGATTTCTTATTCATAACCACCTCCTAACATCCATTCAGTGCATTAGTTATAATCAAAACAACATCATCCCATAAAATATGATCCACACGCTAGTAGTTTATTGAATGGAAATATGAGAGAAAAACATCATTATCATTGGAACATCCTAAATAGTAAGGTAGCACATTCAAACACATGCCATATAAAAACGTTATCAACATAAAAGAACTACATGAGATTAAAACATCACATCACATCATGAAATATCATCATAAAAATGTGACCTCATTACATCTTCTTCAAAGACACAACATACCATTGCGACATGCAATCAAAAGAATTACATCGACACAAGTGTAATGGACCCACAAGTCAAATATCATAGGTATTCGTAAGACAACATGACATTCTCGTTGTTATAATCATCTCAAAATATAAGATACGGAAAGGAATAAGATATCATTTAATTTGTTATCACGATCCATCAATGAATTTTATGTCACTAGAGTGTATACACACACACACACACACATATATATATAGACACACATACACACACACACACACACACACATATATATACATATATATGTATATGTGTATATGTGTGTGTGTGTGTGTGTGTAACACACACGTGACACACACATATATACATATACATATACATAAACATGAACATACACATATATATCTACATGCACAAACACAGACACATATTTCGATGAATACCATTAAGCCCATATTTTTACTATGAGCAATTATGTTCATAGTGCATCATCTATTGTCTTTCCCTTTGGCCACATAAGCAACTCTGAAACTGTCCTTATCTAGAGTTGAGATAAAAAGTCTATTCTTCTTTAATCCTGCAACATATAGGACTTCCTTCATCTTCATAGAATTTCATGAGTTCAACTTGTAAGAGGAATATCCCATTCCTTTGATGAGATATTGGAAGTCATCTCGAAACTTTACTTTGTATGGTGAGTCTTTATGGACAAGGAATTGGAAGGATTCTTTATATCTTGTCATATATGTAAAATCTCCACTATGTACGAGCCAGGTGTCCCTTCCAAGTGATACTTATCTAATAAGGTATTCTGTCAAAACATATTCTTCAGTAGAGTCTTCATCTTGATTATTCATTTCTCCAATCGGTTCATTTTATTCACTTGCATGAGCATGGAACGTCTTCTTGAGTTGTTCTTCCTTGAGCATACAATTTCTTGCAATGTGTCCCATCTTGTGGCAAGTGAAGCATTCAAAGGATGAGTAATCTCTTATGGGTCTTGAGTTCCTTTGAAACTTTTGATTTCTTCTAGGAGATTGATCACAAACCTTTCTCTTATTTGATCATTTCTTTGCATGGGATTCCAATGCTTGATCTTCATAATCATTTATCTTCTCTTCTCTATTGGTTATCCTTCATTCTTCCTTCATGCAATCATCCCAAAGTCTGTTGAACTTGGTAAGCTTTCTTCTAGAACATATACCTCTCATGAAATATTCGCAATCCATTGGGAGACCATTTAAGGTGGTCATAACAACTTCTGCTTCCTCCACCATGTCATCAATAGCATCCAATTTTTATTTGATATGAGATACTCTTGTGAAGTATGACTGCATGGTTTCTCCCTTTTCAATATTCACTCTCTTGAGTTGATTCCTCAAGATCATTTTTTGTTAATATTCTATCCTTCAACTAGAGTTGTCAAAGCATCAAGCATTTATTTTGGTGTGTTCTTTGATGATACATGAGGGATAAAATGATCCTTGATAAAGTCAGGAATGATCCTTTTGTCTTTTATCATGTCCTTCTTGTTCTTGGTATTTACTTCATCTACATCTAGCTCCTTGACTTCTTCTTTGATGTAGCCTTCTAGGTCATTCTCTTCAAGTATAAGCATGATTATGTACTTCCATGCTTTGAAATTCTCTGCTCCTTCAATATTTTCATCAAGATTGGTTTTGTTTTCCATATTCAAGGAATGAGAAACTCGAATGGACATATAGTAATTAGTACTTACCAATTTGACAACTTCTTTTGGAACCTCCTTCACGATGACCTAAGGTTTGATGGAAACACCTTATTTTTTTAGGTGAAAGCACTTCTAGCAATAAATGGTGGAAAATATGTGCCTCCCTAAGATGAACTAGACTACATCTTTCTTTTTCTAAGCTTGATGATGGAAGCTTGAAAAATATGAAGACCTTGTTCTTCCTCGTAGTACTGATAGGTCAAAAATTGAAAATATTTGGAATTGAGTTCTTCCACGACAAAAAAATGTTCTCTCCTAGGGAAAATTGAACTAACCTTATTTTTTCAACTCATGTGATGAAGGAGTTTCCCATAATAGAAAACCCTTGCTTCTTATACTATGGAAAACTATTGCACAGTGTTTTCTTTCAGGTTGGATCTGATACCATGTTAGATTTTTAAAAGTTTTATGCACAATTAGAAGAATATCATTGAAAGAATGACAAACACAACAAGACAAAGAAGACACAAATATTTATCCTCAGAAACCCTTGTGGGGAAGAAAACCCAGCAAAAATTCCTCCATATAGAATTTGATCAAGTATAGTGTAATACCATAAGACTAAGATAGACTACTTCTCCTCCAGATGGACTCCTCTTTATCTCTATAGTGAACCTGGTTGAATTGTGAGTGTGTCCAAATGAGGAAGGTGCATCATGTACTTTTACGCATCAGTTGTGAAGTATTATATACCAAGAGGACCGACTTTGCCTTCCCAACAAGGTCAAATTGACCTAGGAGACGTACAAGTACATTTTAATAATTATTTTATCGGTACTATTGACTCGATCTACAATAGAGGTTTTACCTCAATACTTTACATGATCAATTACATCCATGAAATCCTTAATCGAAGGAATGACGTCTCTGGAAAGGAAGGATAATAAAAATATTATAAAAAGTACAATTAGAATATAATCTATAGTTAGATTATTCCAACATATATTTCATAATTATCATGGCCATCATGTATATGGTGGAATGGACAACCCATAATCCACTTATTCTCAAAGAGATCAATTTTCTCAAACCTCCAATCTTTCACATAATTCATTATCAACTTCTCAATCATATTATTAGAATGCATACATAGTATTAAAAGTCCTGGAAATATAACCATTTATTGACCAAATTTTAAACCTAGGTACACATTATTCAATAAAGAGTGTCCACTATAGTCTATACACTAGAATTTTTAATCTCCATGAAAGAAAAGGTATCACCTAAAGTATTGTGATAAGCTTAAAGATTATATATGGAACATACAATATACATATCATATCTAACACCAATGCTTTCAATTTAATATTATGCAATTTTTCTTACACCAATTTGATACCATTACTTATGTATTGATTAATTAAATACCATTACAACTAAAACAACCATCTTAAAATACAAATAAAATACAAACACAAACACAAACACAGTATGTACTCATATGAATTATTCAACGCCATAGATATTGAACATTAGTAAAACACATATTCACCACATATATATATATTATATTAATCTTCAAAACAACCCAATAATTCATAAGGGTTGATGGGTTGGTCTTGAGACAAAAAAAATTAAAAAATACATAAATAAAATATAAAACCAACCAAAAGCTAATCATAACAACACAACTAAACTCAGCTATGATGGACAAATAACCCTGTGTGTTATCACCCTGTAATTTTCCTAAGGTTGTGGTAAGAACTCACAGGGTGATGCAAGAGCACCAAGTAAAGTCAGCAATGTGATGTCTTCATCACATGTTGTGACTAGGGAAATGATTCAAATGGTCAGAGGAAACATTGACTGAAATGTTATTTAATTAAAATTCCAGGTAGTCAGCCTTGTTGTCAATTTTAGAGTTAAAATAGAAGTAGATGACTCTCAACAACTCCCTGCGAGGAGACTGGGACATCTATTTTTTTCTGTTGAATAAAAATAGGAGTTAGTTCAGTCTAAAATTAGTAATTTCCTAAATCTAAGGAAGGATCTGTTAGATGTTAGCATGAGTTGGAAGATAGGGAGAAGGTAGTCGAGACAAAGGGGATTTAGTTAAGATATAGAGAGGGTTTTTTTTATAGGAAAAAAATGTAGATTTGTAGCAGAGATTATGGAAGCCTAGAAAACGTTTTGGAAACCTTGCATTCAAAATTGTTTACTTCGTGTCTGATCAAGTGTAAAATCATGTTTAATCTGCCAGAAATTACACATTTTCCATATCTTGGAGTCGATGGTGTGGATCTGTATGTTCTTACAGGTTATTGGTATTCACATTGAAATCGTGTTAAGATTATGAGTAAACAGCTACAGGTTTATTGAAATTCTTGTGTGCATTTAAATAAATAGCAACCGAGTTTATAAATGATTCATGGTTGATATCTATCATGGAAACCCCAAATGTTCAGAGGTTAATGAAATATCCATTTCCCGTAATATTTGTCCATTCTGATTGTGAATTGAATTGAAATTATATCTCTTGGATCGATTTTTTTCAAATTCATTACAGAAGAACCCACAAAAAATCTTGTGGAGAAAGAATCTTGAAACTGTCAAGTTGTAGCTGCAATTTGAAGATCGATTGGCTGAGTTTGTGACGTCTCCACTTCATGCTAGCATTATCATGCAGTTTCAGGAGTAGCTATGGTGGACATCAAAGGAGTTAAAAAAAAATAAAAATGCACCTCCCATTAGTTTAACAGTTCTGTCTTTATTTTGATGGATATAATTGAAAATATCAACAGTTAGCCAAAGATAAATCTGCAACAACAGTTTTCACACTTCACCCTTGCACCAAGTGGTATCAGAGCTGAAGGAACAAAGAGTTTATTTGCTATGTAAAGAGGAATTGTTTTAATC
Organism: Pseudotsuga menziesii; assembly: GCA_001517045.1. NCBI lineage: Eukaryota > Viridiplantae > Streptophyta > Pinopsida > Pinales > Pinaceae > Pseudotsuga > Pseudotsuga menziesii. Next base: position 253,481 of record LPNX011212594.1, read on the forward strand.
TTTTCCTAGGTCAAAGAAACAAGAGGGAGAAATCTAAAGAGTAATAATTTGAGAGCAAAATTATTACCTCAGAAATGGCTTTCAGAATAGGATGTAGCAGAGGAGGTCGAGGAGGCAGACCTATAGCCAATGCAGAAGTAATGGAGGAGTTAAGAGTTCTGCGAGAAGAAATGATAGCCATGAGAGAAGCTGGAAGAAGAGATCCTGAAGCGGGTGATGTTAGTGGAGCTGAACCAGAGAGTGAAGCAGAAGCAGAAGAAAGGAAAGAAAAACACATTAGAATGAAGATATTGAAGGTAGTCATTGGGGCTAGTTCAAAACCAAGAATAGAGATAGCTGCATATGATTGGGAATTAAATCTTGAGGAATTAGTTGACTAGATAAATTCCATGGACAAGCATTTTGATTTTGTTGAAATACCTGAGAATAAGAAAGTGAAGTTTGCAGTGACTAGGATCAAAGGACATGCTTTACTCTGGTGGGATGGTGTACAAATAGAAAGAAGAAGACTGCACAAGCAACCAATCAAGAATTGGAGCAGAATGATTGCTAAAGTAAAGGAGAAATTTCTGCCCAAAGACTATCAGTTAGCCTTGTATAGACAGATGCAAAACATGAGGCAAATACTGCTTACTGTCAGGGAGTATACCGAAGAGTTCTAGAAGATAAACATTAGAGCTGGATACACAGAAGATATTTCTGAGAAGGTATCCAGATACATGAATGGTCTTAAATTTGACATTTAAGATGAGATGAGTTTATTTTCACCTATGTCAGTTGAAGAAGCATACAAATGTGCTTTAAAAGTGGAAGAGAAGTTGAATAGGAGAAATAACTCAGGAAGAGGAAGAGGTCAGATTTACAGAGGTAAGGGACCACAAACTGGAATAGGAAAATCTTTAGTTCAGAAAGAAGAAGTTGAATCATTAAGACAGCTAGAACAACCTCAGAGACGAAGAGACTTCAGGGGAAGAATATCTTTTCAAAGAGGCCAAGGAAGAGGCAGGAATTATGAGGTTAGACGTTATACCTATGGAAAGACATGACATATGTCTTGGGATTGTCCATAAGGGGCTACAAGACAGGGAAATATTCAAGTTGCACAAGCTGAAACTGAACAGAGAGTACCTAAGAATCATGTTGAGATTACAGAATTAGGAGAAGCCTTGTTGATGAGGAGGACTTTGTTGAAGCCAAGCAAAGAGGTGCATGAACCTGAACATGGAAAAAGTTTGTTCAAAACAATGTGCAAATCACAAGGTAAGTGCTGCAAATTAATTGTTGATAATGGCAGTACTGATACTTTAGTTTCTGTAGAGATGGTTGAAAAGTTAGGATTGCAAAGAGAAAAACATCCTACACCCTACAGAGTTTCTTGGTTGCAGAAGGGACACCAAGTATTGGTTAATGAGTAGTGCAAAGTTGATTTCCATATTGGGAATTAGAAGGATCAAGTCATGTGTGATGTGCTACCAATGGATGTGTGTCATGTGTTGTTGGGTAGACCATGGAAGTATGATAGGAATGTGATGTATAATGGCAGAGAAAATACTTTTGATCTGGAGAAAGAAGGCAAAAGACATAAGTCTGTTGTTCCTCTAAAGGAAGGGAAGATAGAGGAGCAAACCAGCCCAAAAGTATTGCTAGTCAAGGAGAAAGAATTTTTGGAATAGCTGCAAGAGGAAGAGGTAAGTTTTTCTATTGTTGGTAAACCCTACGACTGTTATAACCAACACTAGAATAGATGAATTACCTACTGAAATTCAGAAATTATTAGAGGAGTATGTAGACATAGTTGTGGATGATTTGCCAAATGAATTACCACATGTAAGAAATATCAATCATCACATAGATTTGATTCCTGTAGCTAGCTTGCCAAACAAAGCAGCTTATAGAATGACTCCAGCAGAAAATGCAGAGATCAGCAGACAAGTACAAGAACTATTCGATAAAGGATTGGTCAGAGAGAGTTTAAGTCCTTGTGTTGTACCTACAGTATTGAGCCCAAAGAAAGGAGAAGAATGGAGGATGTGTACAGATTATAGAGCCATAAACAAGATCACCATCAGGTATAGACTTCCTTTACCTAGGATGGATGATTTAATGGATTGCTTGAGTGGTTCAAACTATTTCTCTAAATTAGATTTGAAAAGTGGATATCATCAGATAAGAATGAGGGAAGGTGATGAGTGGAAGACAACTTTCAAAACAAATACAGGGTTATATGAATGGTTAATTATGCCTTTTGGTTTGACTAATGCACTTAGTACTTTATGAGATTAATGAACGAAATACTTAAAGAATTCATAGGAAAGTTTGTCATAGTATATTTGGATGATATTCTTGTTTTCAACAAGACAATAGAAGAGCATATTAGGCACTTGAATCTGGTTTTAAAGAAATTGCATGATGAAAAACTCCTAATAAATCTGAAGAAGTGTTTCTGTATGAAGAAGGAACTGGTTTACTTAGGATTTGTAATTTCACAAGGACTAAAGATGGACCCCGAGAAAGTAAAAGCAATTGCAGATTGACCATCTCCAAGGAATATATTTGAGGTGAGAAGCTTTCATGGGTTGGCAAGTTTTTACAGAAACTTCATCAAGAATTTTAGTGAAATATGTGCTCCAGTCCTAGACACAGTGAAGAAAGAAAAACAACCATTCAACTGGACTGTTGCAGCAGAGAAAGGTTTTAAATTATTGAAAGAGAAGATCACTGAGAAGCTTGTTTTAGCTCTCCCAGATTTCAAAAAAATATTCCTTGTTAGATGTGATGCTAGTGGATATGCCATAGGAGGAGTGTTGAGTCAACATGACAAACCAGTTGCATATTTCAGTGAGAAATTGAATGAAGCAAAACATAAATATTACACCTATGATAAAGAATTCTATGCAGTAATCCAAGCTCTCAAAAAGTGGAGGCATTACCTTATGCCAAGGGAATTTATTCTATATGCTGACAATCATGCTTTGCAATTTATAACTAAGCAAGAAAAGTTAAATCATAAACATGCTAAATGGGTTGAATTTATGCAGAATTTCACTTTTGTTTTAAAGCATATAAGTGGAAGTTCTAATAAAGTTGCAGATGCCTTGAGCAGAAGATGTTTATTTTTGCAGGAAGTCCAAGTGAATGTTCTTGGATTAGAAAATTTGAAGGACATGTATGAAGAATATGCTGATTTCAAAGAAGCATACGAAGCTTGTCAAAATCAAGTATTCCGAGATAGAAGCCCATGGATAGACTTCATGATTCAGGAAGGACTATTGTTTAAGGGAAACAAGTTGTGCATTCCTAAATGTTCAATGAGGGAGAATTTATTGAAGGAAAAGCATAGTGGAGGACTTGCTGGTCATTTTGGAAATGAAAAAACCTATGCCCAATTAAGTAATTTTTACTATTGGCCAGGAATGAGAGCATATGTATAGAATTTTGTTGGGAAATGTCAAATCTGTCAGCATGCAAAAGGGAGGCAGTAGAATACTGGATTGTATCAACCATTACCTATTCCAAAGAAGCCTTGGGATGCTATAAGTATGGATTTTGTTCTAGGATTGCCAAGAACACAGAGAGGTAATGACTGTATATTTGTTGTGGTTGATAGATTTTCAAAGATGGCACACTTTATTCCTTGCACAAAAACTAGTGATGCCACTCTCATCGCAAATATGTTTTTTAAAGAGATAGTAAGACTTCATCGTCTTCCTATGAGTATAGTCTCTGATAGAGATACTAAATTTGTTGAACATTTCTACAGGACTTTATGGAAGAAGTTGGGAACAAACCTTAATTTTAGCTCAGCTTACCATCCTCAAACAGATGGACAAACTGATGTTACAAACATAAGTTTGGGTAATATTCTGAGAAGTTTGGTTAGTGAACATCCTAATCCATGGGATCTAGCTTTACCACAAGCTAAGTTTGCATATAATGACTCACCTAATAGAAGTACAAGCTTGAGTCCTTTTAAGATTTTTTATGGGATAAATCCAACAGATTCAAATGGTCAGAGGAAACACTGATTGAAATGTTATTTGATTAAAATTCTAGGCAATTAGCCTTATTGTCAATTTTAGAGTTAAATTAGAAGTAGATGATTCTCAACAGCTCCCTGCGAGGAGACTGGGACATCTGTTTTTTTTGTTGTTGAATAAAAATAGGAGTTAGTTCAGTCTAAAATTAGTAATTTCCTAAATCTAAGGAAGGATCTGTTAGTTGTTAGCATGAGTTGGAAGATAGGGAGAAGGTAGTTGAGACACAGGGGATTTAGTCGAGATATAGAGAGGGGTTTTTTTACAAGAAAAAAACATAGATTTCTGGTAGAGATTGTGGAAGCCTAGAAAACATTTTGGAAACCTTGCATTCAAAATTGTTTACTCTATGTCTGATTAAGTGTAAAATCGTGTTTAAGCTGCCAGAAATTACACGTTTGCCATATCTTAGAGTCGATGGTGTAGATCTGTAACTTATTACAGGTTATTGGTATTCACATTGAAATCGTGTTAAGTTTATGAGTAAACAACTACAGGTTTATTGAAATTCTTGTGTGCATTTAAATAAACAGCAACCAAGTTTATAAATGATTCCTGGTTGATATCTGTCACAGAAACCCCAAATGTTCTGAAGTTAATGAAATCTCCATTTCCCATAATCTTTGTCCATTTTAATTGTGAATTGAATTGAAATTATATCTCTTGGATTGATTTTTTTCAAATTCATTACAGAAGAACCCACGAAAATCTTGTAGAGAAAGAATCTTGAAACTGTCAAGTTGTAGCTACGAATTGATGACTGATTGCTTGAGTTTGTGATGTCTCCACTTCATGCTAGCATTATCATGCAATTTCAGGAGTAGCTACGGTGGACATCAAAGGAGTAAAAAAAAAAAAAAAACATCTCCCATTAGTTTAACAGTTCTGTCTTTATTTTGATGGATATAGTTAAAAATATCGACAGTTAGCCAAAGATAACTCTGCAACAACAGTTTTCACACTTCACCCTTGCACCACAGGGGTAACCATTTCAACCAACCTTTAGAGTGTATTCTAGACAATAGAGTCAGAGAGGGCTCTCTCTTTGTCACATAAACAAATTCACATATACATATGGCTTTAAACAACTTGCAGAAAGGTAGTTTTCTGATAGTAACAAGGTGTTTGTAGATTTAAAAATGATGAAATAGATAGACAAGAAATACCATTCGGAAATGGAGTAAAGGCCTGAAACATTTAAGGACTTAGAACAAATAATAACTAACACTAACCTTCATACTCTAAGGCAAAATAGGCATCAATATTCAACAAAAGATCTTTGAAGAGATGGCAGGGGGAAAAGAGAAGAAGACCGAGGTAACATGAAGCACCTATCTGGGGATGAATCTCCTGAAAACACACCTTTAGTAGAATAAACAACAAAGACTAGTAATTACAATGGAGCATAGAAGATGAATTCCAAAACATTTACCAGAAACACATAAACAAATGCATAATCTGATGCAAAAAGCGCTTGATAGAGAGAAAATTCTTCACATACAACTAGAAATGCATTAGCACTAGATACACAGACATGAAGATGAAGTTTACAAAGGAAAAAGAGACTGAATAGTGAATGTCGTGATGAATCTCAGGCATTTAAGCTATGCTTTCATTAATGCTTCCAAGAAAATGACAGAGCTATAAAATGGAGAGCATGAGGCTCCTGAATGAAAGTTTTCAACCCTTTATTCCTCGTTCGAGGGCATATTTACAGTGTAAATAGGCTCCCGAGACCACCCTTAAAACATATCCGAATAGAGTTAAACAAAATTGGGAATCAAACCCGCACACATAAAATCTTAACAGACTATGATCTAGCAGATTCACCATGATCACAAAATCAAAACCGGAAAGCAAGATGGGGCATGCATGATGGACAAAAATGGGAAATTGAACACTTGGAAATCATGCCTGCAATATGAAAGCAACGACTCAAAGCACCTTCAACAGTTTGCAACATCTATTCTCCTTATCTACATCTTTAACTAGCAAAATTATTGTGGATCGTTGATCTTTTATCCAAAACAAGGATCTAGAAGCACATGTTTGAACCTCCGCGCTTTGTAAAATTTCGCACATTTTCCCCATGACTTTCTTCACGCTAGTTCGGTCAGCGAAATTCTTCTCGGGCATGGATCTAGATCAAGCCTTGATCTGAGCCGTCATGTGAAAGTTGATTCATCCTTGCATGTTGAACTAGCGGAATTGTTCTCCATCACTGATATTACCTCACCATCAATCGCGTCGTTGAAACCTGCATATAATTAAGGGTAGTTCTTTCCAAATTTCCAATACATAATCATCCGTGTCATATTACATATAATTTATAATTTAGTTGAGTATTTAAAATATTTTTATGTTTACGATGATGCCTTGGCATTCATTATAAGGAACTTATGTAATTAAGGGTAGGTTTTTCCAATACATTCTCATCCAAAACTACCAGTATAAGATACCACTAGCTTATATATATATATATAGTCTATTCTTTATATATTTCAATTCTCTTAGGTTTACGATGGTTAAACCCTTAATTGACCATTCAAAACCAAACAAAAACCGTTGAATATATTTTACCACTAGCTGCTCATCAGCCTCAAAATCTATTTTCACTGTCACATCTGCGTGCTCCAGTGATAGTTTTCGAAGGCAGTAATTGCAGGCAGAATTTGGCTTCGGTCACCCATAGCTAGGTTTGATGAAGATACGTTGTTACATGCTCATTTGCACGTCGCACGTCCAATCTGAATGTCGTCTATTCGTTAAGAGCAAATTCACATCTACAAGTTGATCTTGACTCAGCCGAACCAGCAAGTAAAATGAAATAGATCATCATGGTTAAGCTGTTCTAATGGCCAAACAATCGTTACTGTAACTCTGGTGGCAGTGGAATAAGAGTATAATTTGGACTAACTGCAACACTGGAATCATGGGATTATGTTCGTTTAGAAAGGTTATCAACATTTGCACTTTTTGTGTAACAACAAATCTGACATTGTATCAGGTCTCGGGTTCAATTTCCCTCAATTACAATACATAGAAGGAGGTGTTTGAATATGTTATAACAGCTTAGAATATAGTATAAACTAATACTCATACTGAGATCATAGAACTATGTACTTAGTTTGTAAAGTTTAATACCTTATAAACACTAGTGAAATTATAATAAATCCATCTAACTATCTAATGAGATGCTGAGATGCAGGGTAATCATGCGCCCCACCAATTTTCGCATTATCCGCGAGTAGCTATTTGGTCTAGAAATCTGCACAGGATTATATTTCATAGGATTATTTGATCTTAAAACCTCCACAGCATCATGTTTCTTGCTCAAATATATGTCCCTATCGCTCAAATATATGTCCCTATCCCACCATGATTCCACACTCTAGTAGAACACTCTGAACAACTGCAAGGTTTTCTGAATTGTTTCAGAGTGGCTGAAACTATGTGCATCCTGTGAACATTCCAATGAAATAACATTGATGAGGTTGTGCTTGCAGACCAAACCTCGTATTGCATATCATTATGCAGAGTAGCCTCCATAAGCATCATAGAATTTTTCATGCAAATTATCTACCTTTGAATTGTCTCCCACCATCACAAAAGGTCATGCCCGTTTTATTTTATCTTTGCTGTCATCATAATATGCATCAGGTACACCTCGTTTTATTTTATCTTGCCTGTCATCATAATATGCATAAGGTACACCTCCATCCTGATTAGAATCAAGAGTTTGGACAGCTTGTGCCTAGCCGACTTGTACGCTTGTTCGATTTGGTCACACGTACCATACCTGTGATCCTATAGAGCTATGCACTGTGTGCTCTTTATTTCACATTCCCTTCAAGCCCATGACAGGATTGAAAGCTTTCACATTCCCTTCAATCCCATGACAGGATTGAAAGCTTTTAGTATTCGATATAGGAGTAGTCTAACGGGTCGACGATTTCGCCTGGCGTTAGACTACTCCGTCTACCACCGTCACCGTCCCGACGTCCGGAGTCTGGCACCTCAACGAAATCATAACAGGAGAGATGTGGGTCCATCATTTGTCAGCTTTTCAACGCTGTCGTGGATTTCCTGCCGATCGCCGTCCCGTCGCCGCAACCAACACCCCAACATTTACTCCACCACCCCGTGGGTTGGTGGCTACTCCCTCCCTCGTCGGCCCGAGTTCCCTGCTGATTTCGAACGCAGACTCTGCATCCATCCCCTGCTCCCTCCCGGCTTCGAACCAGACGTTCCGGCGCCTGCATCCACACTCTAGTTCATGTCCTCTTTCCTGCAAAACAATGGATTCAAGACAGGAAATCCACATTCACAAGATCACGGGCTCACACGCCGGTCAGACAAAGTTAGTTCATCGCTCATGACAATGTTAGACTACTCCATTCTTATATAGTGGGACAAATATGAAAGGAAGGATTCATCGACTCTCATCATTTTGGAAAATATGTGGCCATCCACAGGATCTGGAGCAGCGGAATCTGTCAGATGCAGAAGATCCTTATCAAGTCTGTTTCATTAGGTTCAAGGATGCTCTGGAGAGAAGAGAGTGTAGAGTTCATCTAGACCAGCATTTGTAGTGCATAAAATGTTTTCTCTTTGTTGCCCATTTTCACATGCCAATTGTATATACAATTATCTGATGATGAGAGGCTCTGTATATTCACCACTCCATGAAGAGATTCAAAGAAATAGCATGAAAAGGGGAAAAAAAGGAAAGTGCAATTGAACAAAATGGCTTGGCCTTCGTTATTTGGATCATGGTTAACTTCTACTATTCTTTTCTGCCTTTTTGGTGTGTGATCTTAGTGGATCTGTTAAAATATGACCATCTTGAATAGGTGTACAGACTATTGTAATGAGTTTGGTTGAGTTTTTAATAAAAGGAAGACAAATCCATAGAAGTGGTCCTTAACCTCGCAGTGATTTTCAAGTCATCTTATATTTTGCATGCTTGTGAAGGATTTTACGGAAGCTTGTTGATGTTTGTAAATATTGATCTAATAACTTTCGTCTTTACCCTCTCAATTTTTCTATTGCGCAATATCACTGATGCTAGAAGTGGCTGTTGGTGAAAGATATGTTCATTAAGCCTTAAGCAATCAAATATAACTGAACTTCATTTTTAAAGTAATGCTTTAATCTACAAGACTACAATCTCAGCATTATAATTTTCACTGTTTGTAATTTTTCATCCAAATATAAACCAACTTGTATTCAAAGAAAGAATTGTCAATGACCTTGTGCCAGATATTCGCTTTGTAGACATGAAACCATCACCTTTCTTGTCTTAAAAAACCCTATGTGATTGTAGGGTTGTTATGTATTATGAAATTCCCATTATGATCCATCATTTTTCAAACATGCAATTTGACTACTTTAGTTCATCATCAATGTTCTGTCATATTCAAACTTTTCTTTAAGTTCCTGTGCTTTTACGTAAACATCACTTTGATTCATGATCTATGTTCTGTCAAATTCAGGCTTTTCTTTAAATTTCAGTGCTTTTCCGAAACCTTTAGATTTTGCTCTTTTTTTCAAAGTTTCGGTTCCTTTTCCTTGATTAATAGGTGACTAGACTCCACCACTATCAACAAAGTGTATACTTTCCGTTGTACATCTCTCACGATCTTCATTTCTTATCCAACAACAAAGGATCCTCCAACATGGCACAAGGAACTTCTTCTCAAGGCAATGTTCCAACAAGAAATGTGTATGTAATCAGCCCACCAAGGCTAGCAGCCTCCCAAAGAAGTGGCATAATCTTCATAGGATAAGCCTTGGGTAGGGTCTCATCCATCATAATGAAGCACTCCCTTCAGATGCACACTTACAAATTCAAAGATAGCCTAGGAAGACGTGCACCAGGGCATTTCAAATAGTTTCTTAGGTAAGCAATCCAACAGAAGAATGTTTTAACACATCAACCAAGTCCTTAAAGGATGAACAGTGAAGACGTGCAGCAAGGCATTTCAAATAGTTTCTTAGGTAAGCAATCCAACAGAAGAATGTTTTAACACATCAAATATTGGACTGCTGCCACAAGAAACGTGCCCAGGGAATCAGGGATTCATCTCCACTGCCATTCCAACAGAGGTCCACCCAAGATGCTGATTTAAGGGGTTTCATTGCTCAGAACTCAAGGTTTGAGGCTATTGTTACAAGAAAGATTACATGTCTTGCTCAGAATATCAATATTTTACCCTAGATTCACTCATTATTGTTGTTATCCAGGCCTTTTGATTGTTGCTAAAGGTTCACTGTGTATTTGTCTTGCCAAACATTTCAAATTGTGACAAAATAGTCTTGCAAACGGTGACTATGAGTCCTTCAAAGACTGAATGTTTCAGAGGATAGGTCATTCATTTCGCTGTTTCATATTTTTACCATAGGAGAGTTACTTTTGGGGCTGCCTCTACCCACATATATGCTCAGGAGTCAGAACTGCCTCAGAACAGCACAGACCTGCTGATTAGGTTGATTTTGACTACTGTTTGGGATCAAGTCTCCAACAATGTTAAGGAATCTGCCCCAGATGCATTTTATTGTTGCTGTTATGACCAACACCCATAATACATACCATTTAAATTTTAAACGTTCAAAGTCAATGCAGAATTGCTGGTTTACAGTCCATTCATGATGCTGCTTGGTGATCTTGTCCTCTAAAACACCCTAGACTTCCCTTTGACTGTCATACGAAGAAACGAATATACCAAGTTACACCCAGGTGCAGCCAAGAATAAAGTTTAGGGCTACTTAGAATTAGCCCAACATGCTTCAAACAGCCATATGCTCCATGAAGATCCACCTACAACATCATTATTAGGGCATCATAAAACCTCATCATGGCATGTCACCTCCCTCTTCAAGAGTTTGTTCAAAATCACACATGGATGCCCATACAAAACGGGGGGTAACACTAACAAGAAGGAAACTCAACTAAGCTACTATATTGTTCTACAAACACATATCAGTGTCACAATCTTGTATTCCATAGCAGCAAAGCTCTCTTTGCTAGAATTTCACCACTAAAGTCACATTAGAGCAGGAGCACAAAGAGAAAATGACAGACCACAAGTTAGGCAATGATCTACAAAGTGCATTTTGAGAACTTATGTTGTTAAACACCTCTTAGATTTTAATTATCACTTTTACTAATTAAATTCAAATTTTAGTAAGGCCTGTAGGATTTAGCTCATGAAACTCATTGGGGGTCCTCACAGAATAATATTTGGAAAATCATTTGAGTCTATTTTAAAGAGTCTTGGTTTTGAAGCCTGCAGTTCGTTGTTGGCTTTGTTGAATTCAGTTTCCAACTAATGATACTTCACCAACTTTCCCAAGAAACATTGATAATCTTTACTCTCCATGGTAACCATTGTCCCTAGACTGCCTCAGGGACAATTTATTTTATGTCAATGTAGGCAAGGGCTAGAGCACAGATATAGGAGATAGCTGTATATAGAGCAAAAAAGTATGCAGCCATTGACCTACTAATATATAGCAATTGCATAATCAAGAATCAACCCTTAGTCCCCCATATAATATGAAGTCATTTAATCATGCAAGAAAACTTACGATATGAACATTGGTTTAATAAAAACTATAGATTACAATCCCTTTTAGCCATAGAAAATGTTTCTGAGCTTAGAAATCATAATCTAGCAAGTTTGTGAGCATAGATAAAATCATAATCTAACCCACACATAATGTTTTATAACTCTGCCATGTTTATCCAACGATAAGAACTTGAGATTGACAAAACCACATTACATATTACAACAACGATATACACAGCTTTCTAAGAGCTTCATCCTCGACCTAAAGACGCTTCAAAGACACCCTGATGATGAAGGTTCCCTTGAAAGCTAGAACTCTCATCAAATCACAACTTCTTCTTCTCCATGACGACTATATATAGTTACAACTTACAAGAGTGTTGTTTCAACAATTTCTTTGTTAATGATAGAATCAGCTGGATTTGCACAATTTCTTTGTTAACAGTAAAATCAGCTGGATTTGCACAATTTATTTGTTAATGATAGAATCAGCTGGATTTGCACATTCTTCCATGCAACTAAAAAAAATTAAAAAAAAAATTCTATGCTAACTACCAATTTCTTTTATAATTGTGTCACACTGTTCCAATTGCTATAATGAAGCATGTGTGCTAATGTGAATGTTCAACCAGTTTAAATAGATGTTGTCTACACACTTTTCATGTCAAAAGTTCAGACCTTTAATTCTGTAGTTTCTTACAATCCATTGTCCCAGGTTGCCTATTTATTCACCAAGAATTTGAAATCAGAACCCCTAAACTCTTAAACTCTTCTCTTCCATGCCTTCATGTCAATTACCTTACAATTACTAATGTTGGCAACTAGAACCTTCAAGACTCTACATACAAGCTACAGAATAATGCATTATGAAGTACAGTCAACTTTATCTCAGCAGCTTTCCCACATGGATATCAACACTGCTGAGACCTCCAAGGAAAACGAAGCTCTTGTACCTTTCTCCCTTAGGAGCAACAGAAAATGCCACTCCTGGAAGAAGCAGATAGTGCAAGCATAATGCCAACTTGTCCATCTTGCATATTGGAAAGAACTAAAACATACTAGAATAGGAGTATGCTAAATAATGGTTTAAAATTAGATTACAGATTTTTCATGCCTTCATATCAATTACCTTACAAATACTAATGTTGACAACTAGAACCTTGAAGACTCTGCTTACAAGCTGCACAATAGTGCATTATGGCGTACACTCAACTTTATCTCAGCAGCTTGCCCACATGGATAGCAACACTGCTGAGAACTCCAAATAATACGAAGCTCATGTGCCTTCCTCCGTGAAAAGCAACAGAAAATTCCGCTCCTGGAAGAAACATATACTATGCCAGCTTGTCCATCTTGCATATTGGAAACCATTAAAACATACTAGAAAAGGAGTATGCTACACAGTGGTTTCAGATTAGACTAAAGAAAGAACGTTTCCAAAACAGTTTACCAGAAAGGCAAGGCTTGCCAAGAATTGTGGTAAAATGAAATAGACAAAACATCACATTTCTTGAGCCCATTTCTAAATCACAAAAATGGCATTAAAATGTAGTTGAAATTGTGGAAAAATTTAGCAAGCTTCTGAACACTCCAGGTATGCAAATAAAGAATTCTGAAGAGCCACAAGAATACAACAAGGTGGTCCATACCATCCTTAGACATAAAGCATTGCAAGAAACATGAGAATCCCTTTATTGTTGATTTTAATTTCCAACCGTAGGTTCCTGAGCAATGAATTATGTATCCATACTCTTGAATGTGATGCTAGGGGTAGACTCTGCACGATGCATACATGAAGCTTTGGTGGGCCTTCCTTGCATAGTGTATTTTTTGTTGCTTAAACATCTTAACCACAAGCCTTGGGCAGGTTATATTATTGTTGCTGGCCCATCAGTATTTTATTGTTCATCTTTGAAAAAAAGAGCAAAATCTAAAGGTTTCAGAAAAGCACTGAAATTTAAAGAAAAGCCTGAATTTGACAGAACATAGATCATGAATCAAAGTGATGTTTACGTAAAAGCACAGGAACTTAAAGAAAATTCGAATATGACAAAACATTGATCATGAACTAAAGTAGTCAAATTGCATGTTTGAAAAATGATGGATCATAATGGGAAATTCATAATACATAACAACCCTACAATCACATAGGGTTTTTTAAGACAAGAAAGGTGATGGTTTCATGTCTACAAAGCCAATATCTGGCACAAGGTCATTGACAATTCTTTCTTTGAATACAAGTTGGTTTATATTTGGATGAAAAATTACAAACAGTGAAAATTATAATGCTGAGATTGAAGTCTTGTAGATTAAAGCATTACTTTAAAAATGAAGCTCAGTTATATTTGATTGCTTAAGGCTTAATGAACATATCTTTCACCAACAGCCACTTCTAACATCAGTGATATTGTGCAATAGAAAAATTGAGAGGGTGAAGACGAAAGTTATTAGATCAATATTTACAAACATCAACAAGCTTCTGTAAAATCCTTCACAAGCATGCAAAATATAAGATGACTTGAAAATCACTGCGAGGTTAAGGACCACTTCTATGGATTTGTCTTCCTTTTATTAAAAACTCAACCAAACTCATTACAATAGTCTGTACACCTATTCAAGACGGTCATATTTTCACAGATCCACTAAGATCACACACCAAAAAGGCAGAAAAGAACAGTAGAAGTTAACCATGATCCAAATAACGAAGGCCAAGCCATTTTGTTTAGTTGCACTTTCCTTTCTTTCCCCTTTTCATGTTGTTTCTTTGAATCTCTTCATGGAGTGGTGAATATACAGAGCCTCTCATCATCAGATAATTGTATCTACAATTGGCATGTGAAAATGGGCAACAAAGAGAAAACATTTTATGCACTACAAATGCTGGTCTAGATGAACTCTACACTCTCTTCTCTCTAGAGCATCCTTCAACCTAATGAAATAGACTTGATAAGGATCTTCTGCATCTGACAGATTCCGCTGCTCCGGATCCTATGGATGGCCACATATTTTCCAAAACGATGAGAGTCGGTGAATCCTTCCTTTCATATTTGTCCCGCTATATAAGAATGGAGTAGTCTAACATTGTCATGAGCGGTGAACTAACTTTGTCTGACCGGCGTGTGAGCCCGCGATCTTGTGAATGTGGATTTCCTGTCTTGAATCCGTTGTTTTGCAGGAAAGAGGATGTGAACCAGAGTGTGGATGCAGGCACCGGAACGTCTGGTTCGAAGCCGGGAGGGAGCAGGGGATGGATGCAAAGTCTACGTTCGAAATTAGCAGGGAACTCAGGTCGACGAGGGAGGGAGTGGCCACCAACCCACGGGGTAGTGGAGTAAATGTTGGGGCGTTGGTTGCGGCGATGGGACGGCAATCGGCAAGAAATCCACGACAGCATTGAAAAGCTGACAAATGATGGACCCACATCTCTCCTGTTACGATTTCGCTGAGGTGCCGGACTCCGGACGCCGGGACGGTGACGGTGGTAGATGGAGTAGTCTAATGCCGGGGGAAATCATCGACCCGTTAGACTACTCCATTCGATATATGCGCAGAGCAAATAATATTCCATGTTTCCCGAAGGGCCTCTCCCTTGAAAACATTTATTGTTTTTTCGAAATAACGAGCACAATGAATATTTGCCTCGAATGTTACAAATATACTTTATTGAAACATTCCAAAGCCAAATGATGTTTGTGAAGGATTCTTAAATAAGTAATTTTTGGACTAAATGTTACAAAGATTCTATATTGAAACCTTCGAAAGCCAAGGATTCATCTTCACCTTTGTTGTTTTACAATATTTTCTTTATAAATTGTTAAATTTTTTTATGAAATAAGTGAAGCAATTGGGATTATTTTAATAATTTAAATCCTTTTGTTATGAAGTGAATGTGTTCAATGTTGTATATAAACTAACTATCTCTAAAAATCATTAATAAATAAATAATTAAATAATTAAAAAAATTATATTTGTTAAACCTATTTTCACCAACTTTCTTCAATAAAAAAAGGTCTCAATATCAAAACATTACAGCATACAATGTAGATCAAATATTAGTGTACTAGATATGGCTTGAATCCATAAATTTAAAAACTTAATTCTCAATATATTTCTTTCTCAATATGCCCAAATAAAATTAACACATAACCATTCATTTGGGTGCTTCATCAAGTACAATAGCGTTTGGTTTTTTAACCTTACTACTAACATAACTGAAACTTGTTTGGTTTTTTAATCTTCCTACTAACATAACTGAAACTTGTAACCTAGGTATTTTTATTGTTGGTTTGCTACTAGAGAAACCAAAAAAATAAAAAAATATGATCTTTATCGAAATAATTTGGGTCAAATTAACAAAGGTGCTAACTACCCAAAATGAGTGTCTATTACTAGCATACTAAGAATAAAAACAAAATCTATAACATATCTAATTACAAAACACCAAACGAAATTTCTAACATATCTAATGAAAAAACACCAAATTATGTCCATATAATTGATTTTAAGCTTTCTGAGATAATGTTTCCTAGTGGAACCGAACCCATGACATTATTCTCAAAGGAATTTGCCACTGCAACATCAAAGATTTGACCTCATTACTTTCAATAGTTGACATAATCTGATTGGTTTCCTTATCTAGAATGTTCATCTTTGTATCCAATGTTTTGATCTAAACCTACATTTTATCCAATTGCAACACTATTACAATGTGGGACTCCATTGTGTATATGATTCAAAGGCCTCCCTGGCAATTTATATCCCTGCGTCTTGTTACTTAACATCTTCTGTTTCCTCTACTTGTGAGAGCAATAGCCTAAGTTGAGATACCTAACCGGTAGGATAAACTAGGTAGAAAAGAAATCTTAGAAACTGGGATAACATAGGAGAAATCCCACCCATTACTCACACATCCAAACCAGTTAAGATATATCAAAATAATTTGAAGATTGTCTCAAACCACCTTGTTTGCTCATGGTGCTCTTGTACTCCATGCTTAGATTATCCTATGTGACAGTCATTTTCAGCAAAATATTCTAATCTCTTTGCCATTGGACATCTCCATTTCCCCTCTCCTCCATTGAACATCTTATCATCACTTGCATCTAATGCTTCTCTCCTAATGATTTTATCTATTAACTCATAACCCTCACCAAAAAATGATTATGGTGGGTTATGCTTGTCCTTAAGCTCTGTTCGAGCCTACCCTTGCCTCCCTAACTCTCGATTCAACTAGGAGACGAAGTTATTATTGCTTATCTGGATTTTCAACATTTAATCAATAACCGGTGACTAGCAACCCAAATCCAATATATTCTCATAATAAATTTATTAACTTTTAAATTCTTAAATTTTTCATCACATCAATAACATGTTAAGAAATAAACAACTTAAATCATGATCTAAAATTCTCTTAACCTTAAATGATCGCACATTTCTCCAACCCACCATAGACATCTCTTTACCCACAAAAAAAAAGATAAATGCAACCAGAGTACATATTATCCCCACATCACATTCCACTAGTCATATTCACTTCGACTAGTCATATTCACTTTTACATATTGTGCGAACTTATAGATAAGTTTGATATCATAGAGATGACATCTTGAGTTTCACATCTTAATTCAACTTGTCTTTTCACCAACTTGTCTTTTCACTAGCCATTTCACTTTTACATATTGTCAAACCTAACTATAAGTTTGAGGTGAGAAGGATGATATGTTGAGCAATGTGTGTGTGCTTGATAATGATGTCCTACTTCATTCATACTTTAAGAGGCTTTGAAATTGAACTTTTAAGAAAGATGAGAATGAATTAAAATAAAAAACATTTAAGAAAAATGAGAATGAATTAAATAAAAACATTTAAAAAAACTAAGACTGAATTAATTGTTTTTATTTTGCATTTTTTATTATTTTAAAATTAAGATGTTTTATGAATATACTTAAAATATTTTAAAAACTATTTATAATGATTTATCTTATTAATTTAATAATATAATATTTTTTATTTTGTTTTTAATATTTTAATTGTTTAAAATATTTATATTAAAAGACAATTCAATATATAACACAATTATAAACAAATAATTAACCCTAAGAAATACTATATCTTTAACATTGTTTTGTGAACCATAAGAAATACTTAATTTTTTATATTATTTTGTGAATTATCTAAATACATACAACATAATTGTAAAAATACTATATGTTTTATATTATACATTAGTTTTGCAATTATCTTATAAATTATTAATTTATAATCCATCTTTCATGAGTATAGTTTTAATTGATCAATTTTTCATGGTTTTCTAATAGTACATGCTTAGCAATGATTCATGGTTTTCTAATAGTACATACTTAGCATTCATTGCATCACGTGATGCTTACAAGGTGATGAAGTGAGAATGAGACTAGTGAAATGAATCACATAGCATACACAATGGCTTGCACCCCTCATGCTTAAACTAATGAGTCAAGAGACCTCCAATTGAATAGTTCATACGGGACAATACTCTTGTTAAGGTTTTGCAAATGAGGTAGCAAGCTAAGTGGGATTGACTCTAGGAAAAATATGTAATTAAGTGATGACCTTGACCTTCCCGAAAGTCCTAGTTAGTGGTTGCAAGCTATGGAGGTGATGGTTGATGCAATCCAATTCATTTCACTAGTCTTAATATCACTTCTTCACCCTTGTGAACACCACCTAATGTGATGAGTGTTAAGTAGACTATTAAAAAACTATAAAAAATATTAAGAAAAAAGTCTTAGGATAAGTAACCTCCATGCAATGAGTGTTAAGTAAATTACTCTTAAACCATTTATTTTCAATTATTAAAATGTATAACCATTATAAACATATAATAAGACATATATATCTTTTATAATGTGAATTATTAAAGTGTGTGAGAAAATTTTCTATCCTTCGAATAACTAATATGAAATAAAATTTATTTATATTATTAAATAAAAATATAATATATATTTATAATCTAAATTTATTTTAGAAAATAAACTATATAAAAGAATGAAAATAACACAAGGCAGAAAGATTAAATAAATTTATTTTATAAATTAATTTACAATGCCATTTAAAAAAAATTAAAATGATTTTTTTATAATAATGATAAAAGAAGATGAAATCTTTATAATTTTGTTTATTAAAAAAGTTGTGTGGTAAATTCAAACCGAACTAAATTTATACAAAATTAACGAAATATTTATTTTAATTAATAGTTACTAATTAAACTAAAATTTTTAACTAATTCTAAAATTTAATAAATAAATACAAAAAATTTAACTATTTTTAATCAAATAAAAATGTATATATCACAATTTAATAAATTGTAAAATTTAATAAATAAATACAAACTTTTTAACAATTTTTAATCAAATAAAAATATATATATCATATTTTAAAATAGTACGTGATTTGGAAAACATTTATTTTGTTATGTTCAAAAAATATTTCTATAATAAACAAAAAAGAAAATGTTATGTTATATGAATATTTATTTTGTATTTTAATTATTCTAAACCATAATAATAAACTAAATTCTTCCAATTGTTTCACATGTTTTTACAACTATTTGTTGTTACGAAACTAAATTATTCTTTTGTTGGATGTTTTCTTGCAGTATGAAATCGATCATTGAGCGATATAATAGGCACAACATGACGCCGTTGCAGAACTCAGAAATCAATGCATCTCAAGTTGACAACGTAAGGATTTGTTGGCATGTAATTTAGTTCTTTATTCTATACTTATACTTTTATATTTCTTACCTTACATGTTTTGTTTCCATCTACACACCCTATATATATATTGAATTTGACCGAAGTAAAAAAGCTGAAATATATATAGAGCATTGGATTGCATGGAGACCCATTCCCCTAAACAAAAATCACCATACCTGTCATCTCTCCACATTTCAGAGAATTGGGGCTCTTAGGAAATATCCTAATATTTTTGGGTACTTTATTAAAGATTTGGGATTGGTTGGTTGTATCCAAAATGTTCCAAACAGTTTTCATAGGCTTTTGACTAGATTTTGGAAACATTTTAAGTAGATTTTAGAGATGTTCCAAAAAGATTTTTGAAATGATTTGGTCATGTATTTTCAGTTTTGACAATGGACACTAATGATTAGCAATATGATAATTTATACCATCCATATTTTTTGTATTATTGTAAATCTAAATCTAAATCTATACAAGTTGCAAAATATAGGTTGAGTGTGATGGGTTTTGACTTGGGTCTCTCAAGATTTAACTATTATCTTTTAGCAACATCATTACAAGCAAGCCTCAATGTCAATAAACTAGGAAATACAACAACTCAAAGGGTTGATCCTTTTAGGTGTTTCTCTTCAACTCTTCTCATTTTTAGGCTAATCTTAGCTTTTACATATTGTACATAGGTGTCCACGAGTTATTTAAGTTCAACTCCTGTGAAAACAATTGGATAATAAAAACTTTTATTAGATACAAAACATTTGAATAAATTACTATTCAATATCCTTCTTAATCTAAAATATGGCTCCAATCCCTTTACAAAAGGAAAGCATGTATATCCCGAAGTGTTTTGTAGTGGATTTCAGCGAAGCTCTAAAAATCTACAAAACTTTTTGTGAAGGGAATACTTTTTAATGCAATCATTATAAACAAGAAATTTAAAGAAGAAGAGTTATTATAGAGAGATATATTGTTCTCATAGATCCTTCATGGACCTTAATGCATATTGTAAATACTTAAATTTAAGTTTCCTAAAGGTAAATGACTTCTTTCTCATGTTCAAATTGCGACAATGTTCACCGAGTCCTTTTATTATTTTCCTTAGTTTTTTTAAAGAAATGTAACTTCAGATTATATTCTATTGTATTATTATTGTACCTTTATTATTCCTTTTTCAAGATCTGTCCTTCAGGTAATTAGTCATGTAAAGGTGTTGAGGTAAAACCTATGTTGTAAGTTGAGTCAATAGTACCCACAAAAGTATTTTATAAATGTTATTTTGAGTATTCCTATATAGGGTGACCCTAATTAGAGAACTAGGCCGACCTAGTTAGGTAATTAGGTCACTCACTTGATGTGTATAAATTGTTAAAGAAATGTAACTCAAGAAACTATTCTATTTTTGCATTGTTAATATTATAGATGTTCTTATTCCTCTTTTTGGAGATGTTGTTCCTCCAATTAGGGAAGTAATCGATGTATTTGGTTATGTAAATTCTTGAGGTAAAACCTATGCTGTAAGTCGGGTCAGTACTACTCATAAAAGTATTACTAAAATGTAATTTTGAGTCTCCTAATGTAATTTGGCCCTTCCAGTAAGGAGAAGTCAACCCTGTTGAGTTACTAGGCCTCTCAGTTGATTAGTATAAATAGGATAGGTGCCTCCCGCATTTGGATATGGTGAAAAATCAAGCATGTTCGCTATAGAGAGGAGAAACAACTAATCTGACGAGGAGGATGAAGGAGTCTACTTTTATTTATTGGGTCTTACACTGTACTTGGTCGAAGTCTATATTGAGTAAATTTCACTAGGTTTTCTTCCCCATGAGGGTTTCCCACAATAAATCTTTGTGTTCTATTTTTGTTCTACAGTGCTGGTTATTCTTTCGGTGATCCTTTTTTTTGGGATAACAAGTTTTAAAATCTTAGCATTGTATCATATCCAACCTAAAAGAAGACCTTTTGCAACAACTTTTTCTGTAGTTCAAAAAGCTATGGATCACTATTTTAGACACCTCCCTCCACAGATCATTCGAAAAAGAAGGATCATTCAACTCTCCCTAGGAGGGAACATCTTTTTATCAAAAAAAAAAATTCAACTGTGTGGATTTTCATTTTTTGAACTACCATTTCTGCCAAGAGAAACTAGGGCATCAAAATTTTCAAGTTTCCATCCACAAGCTCCGAAAAAGAAAGATACAATAAATATCTTCTTAGGGAGGCACATATTTTCCTTCAATCAGTCTTCCAAGTAACAACAGTTTAAAATTAGGGTTTTCCAATCGAACCCTAGGTCATCCTGAAGTATATTCTAGAAGCAATCCTCAAATTCATAAGTTCTATCTCCTATTTTTCCATTTCACATTCTCATTCATTAAAGATGACAAACAACCTTGCCATGCTTGATGAGAATCTTGAGGGAGAAAAGAAATTTAGAGCATGGAAATATATAATTGTGTTAGTCCGTGAAGAAAATGACCTAGCAGGCTACATCAAAGATGTGATCAAGAAAATAGAGGGAAATGAAGCAAAGGCCAAGCACATTAAAGATATGCAAAAATACAAAAGGATCATATATAATTCTATCAAGGATCATTTAATCCATCAATTATCCTCAAAGAATACTAAAAATGAAATGTTCGATGCACTAACAAATCTATTTGAAGGAAAGAAAATCAATAGAAAATTGACCTTGAGAAATCAACTCAGGGGCGTGAAGATACAAAAGTTAGAAACTATGCAATCATACTTATCAAGAGTATTTTATATCAAATAACAATTAGAATCCATTGTTGACATGGTGGAAGAAACATAATTTGTGATGACCACTGTAAATTGTCTTCCAAGAGAATGGGATTCCTTCATTAGAGGAATATGTGCTAGAAGAAATCTAACCAAGTTCAAAAAAATATGGGAATAATGTGTACAAGAAGAAGGAAGGATAACAAATAGAGAAGAAAAGATAAATGATAATGAAAATCCACTGAAAATCAAGCTCTAGCTGCAAAGAATCGAAGAAATAAAAGGAAGAATCGAGGATCACCTCCCACAAGAAAAAAATACTTCAAAAGAGATAAGAGACCTAGAAAATTTTACTCATACTTTGAATGTTATGCATGTCATAAGATGGTACACATTGTTAGAAATTGTCGTCATACAAAAGATCAATTTAATAAGAAGAAATGAAAGTGTGATTCCCATGCAGTTGAAGAAAATGAATCAAATGAAGAGAGGGGTAGATAAAATGAAGACTCTAGTGAAGAGTATGTCCTAATTTCATCTCTCACGGGATATTCTCTCATGTCTTACCCAAAAAGGATATTCACACAAGGTACATCTTGGAGATGATTATCAACATCCCATGAAAGGAATGAGAGAACCCTCTTACAAGATAAAATCTTGAAATTCCATGAAGATAAAAGAAGTCGTATATGTTCCATGATTGAAGAAGAAACTTCTTTTTGTTTTGGCTCTAGATAAGAAAGGTTTTAGAGTTACCGTTGAAGGTGGTGGAGTTCTTATGTGGCCAAAAGGAAAGACAATAAATGATGCTATTGTAATTGGTATTGAAAAAGAATGAATCTACAAATTGAATGGGCACATGGGTTCAACTCTTATATATAGTACCATCAGTCCATGTTAACTTTCACATGGAAGAATTACTCATGTGAACTGCAAAGCATTGCTAATTGTGAGAAAGGTAGTGACAGGTCTACCATAGATCGTGGTCTATCATGAAGGAGTATGCAAAAGGTATGCTAAAATAAATAAGACAAAGAACCCATTCCTAAGAAGTAATATTAAAGCAAAGGGAATCTTGGATATTTTCCACTCATATACATGTTTTTGGACCAATGCCAACTACTTCCTTAAGCAGGTATGTCTATTATGTCTCTTGTATTGTTGACTACTCATGTAAGACTTGCACATAGTTTTCGAAAGGAAAAGATGAAGTATTTGAAAAGTTCAAGTAATTCAAGGCTCTTGTGGAGAATCTATTTGAGCAAAATATCAGGACATTGAGATCAAATACTAGAGGATAATTCACTTCAAATAAATTCAAGGAATTCTGTAAAGAATATGGGATTAAGATGGAGCTTCACACACCCTATATATCTCAAAAACATGTAGTGGTAGGAAGAAACAATAGATTTATCATGGAAGCAGTCAAATCAATGATCCGTTATCAAGATTTACCTATGCATTTATGGGTCAAAGTATAAAGAACCAGAGTCTATGTACATAATAGAATTTCCCATAGTGCTCTTTGGAACAAAAATTGAGAATAAATGCTTATCGATGAAAATACCAAAGTTAGCCACCTAAAAATATTTGGCTATCATGTGTAACTGCATGTTCCCAAGGAGAAAAGATCAAAATTGGACCCTTCATGAAAGAAGAGAATATTTTTTGGATACATTGACCAATTTAAAGATTATAGAATCTATATTATAGTTTTGTGCCACATTTAGATCAACATGGATGTCACATTTGATGAAGATGCATATTTCACCAAATCTAGAAATAACTATGCATATTAAGGTCATGAATAATAGAAGAAAGATCCTAGAACTATAGAAGCTACCAGACCACCAGTTAGAGATGTCAAAGAAGATCCTATACCAGAATATCATGAAATGGAATAAACTCAAGGACCCATGGAGACACCCCATCATATGATCTCAATAAAGATAAGGCCAACTTGAAATCATGATATAATCCAAGAAGTAGAATTATATGGAGCACCGAAAGGAAGCAAGAGACAAAGACTCTACTCAAACTATGTGGCATTAATGTGCAATATTATTAATGAAGAACCCACATGTTTTGAAGAAGCCTCAAAGAAGAAGGAATGGATGGATTCCAAGATCGAAGAATACCAATATATAATAAATAATGATATTTGGGATGTGGTCCAAAGACGGAAGGATAAATAATTGATTTCTTCAAAATAGATTATCAAGGCAAAGCATTAAGAAGGTGGAAGTATTGAAAAGTTCAAAGCATGATTTTTCCTACGAAAATTTTCACAAGAAACCTTTGCACCAATAGCAATATATACTTCTATTAGAACTATGATTTCCTTGGAAGCCAAGATGAAATGGAAGCTACACCAAATGGACGTAAAAACAACCTTCCTAAATGGTATCATAGAAGAATAAGTATATATTGAACAACCACTAGGTTTTGAGACAAACTTAAAAAAAACACATGTACGAAGATTGAAGAAATCTCTATATGGATTGAAGCAAGAACATGGAGCATGGTATGGAAGAAATGACGGATTCCTAAGGATCTTGGGATTTACCAAAAGTAAAGTAGATTCCAACATTCACTATATCATTGTAGTTAATGGGATCATGATATTAATGCTATATGTAGATGATCTAGTTTTGAAAGGAGAAGAAAATATGACCAGCGAATGTAAGAAGGATCTTGTGACAAAATTTGAGATGAAATAACTTGGCACAATGCATCACTTCCTATGTCTTGAAATATATAGTTGAGGTCCTAAAGATATTTGGGATGCCAGATTGCAAGGAAATCAATTTTCCGATAGTGGCAAAATTGAAGCTCCTGAATGATGACACTTTGGAAAAAATAGATGTCACCTTATACAGATAGATTATTGATTCACTAATGTATTTTAAAAATAAAAGACCAGATATATGTTTTTTTGTGAACACCTTGAGTTAGTATAAGCCAGAACCCTGACATGTTCACCTCGTTTCAGCGAAGCATGTGATGGGGTACCTAAAGGGTACATTGGATTGTGGCCTCAGTTATGTAGAAGACAATGAGCTCATTTTTTATGGCTATGTTTATTCATATTGGGAAGGAAGTGTTGAATATAGAAAGAGAAATTTAGGATGTTGTTTCAGTTTGGGATCGGGTGTGATCTCATGGCTTAGCAGAAAGCGTACCAATGTTTCCTTCATTATATCTGAGGCTGACTACATTGCAACGTGTCCAGCCTATAGTGAAGCAATATGGATTTCATAAGTTATTGGTAAAGATTATTTAATGGCAAGATGGATGCAACTAATATTTATTGTGAAAACTAGATTTGTATCAAGATGAGAGAGAACCCGATGTTTCATGATAAGTCAAATCACATAGAGATAAAGTATCACTACATCTTGGATGAAGGGAGTTGACGATTCTTTGTAGAAGGTTAAGGGATCATCCCAAGATATTAGGGGTTCGACTACCACTTATGCTCATCTATTGGGATAAGTCTCCATGAGGAATTTATTCTAGAAGTCTCTCGTTAATTCTTTTTTTACCTTTTAAAGAGCACTAACACATTTTGTAAATGATAAGATGTGTCAGGGCGAGGCCACGCTTTCTGTACAAAGATAGGAAGTCTCACTGACGTGTATTTTAAATATGCAATGTTCATCGGCCAAGTCTGACGCCTATTGTAAAGAGGCAGAGTGCATCGGGGTTGCCAAAATTGGAAATTTAAAAGGAAGAAACTCTATACAAACCATTTGACACAAATACTCCAAGGATTTAGGCAAGTTCAAGGGTAAACATCTTATTATCATGAAGACGACAAGATTTTGGTGTAAAAGAGTTCCCCTAAAAGTATGAAGTTATACTTTGACATATGTAGGTTGAAAGTCGAGGAAAAAATACGTCGGTTGAAATGTTGAACAAGGATATTGCAATGCCATATACTCTAAGTTGTGTATGTCAATTGACTCATAACATGGCCACCAAAAAATACATTGTAGATCCTTGCAAAAATATCCATGTCATGGATACCTGCATACAATATAGATCCATGATGAACAAGTCTCACATTTTGACATAGCTATAGGAAATACACTAGAGATCTATGTCATTACGAGTCATTCTTAAGCATAGCCACCGGACATACATTGTGGATCTATACAATGACTCAAATATTCCATCATAGCCTACGGAAATTAATAATACAAGAATGCGGCCCTAGGGTCTTCATCCCAAACACATTAAAGGTATGATTCTATCCATGTGAATATATTTTTTTGGTGTCAAACATGGTAGAAAAAACTTGATTATAGATCATTATGGTAACTTATTCGCAAGTACAAGGTAAATTATCATTAATGTTAATGATTCCCAAGGTACCCTAGTGCATTCCTTAAATGTGAATTAATGAGTTGAAAGTTGAAAATTGAAAGGAATCTTCCAAACAAATACCCATAATGTAACTCTACTGTTGGAATCAAGGTAACCTGCCATTGAGGCATGCATACCCAAGGGACTCATTTAATTTCTAGTTCTAACCCTTAGATAATGTGTTAAAGTAGACAAGGATCGACCCATTGAAGGAGGGCCATAAAATTTTCCCCATCAACGACAAGAAATGGGATGAAATATTTCTCTGAAGTGGAGATTGGAGGATGGAGTGACTTCAGGACTAGCTCAGACATGATTGACATAAAGGAAGGTGAGATAACTGCAAAGAATGACTAGGATGGAAGAACTCTATTGAAAATTCATAAAAAGGGTGAACTAGAATTATTATATTAATGATATTGGGACCACTACATAATCAAACAGGATAACTATGCATTTCTTAAAAGAATCAAAAGAGGAACATGAGTCATGAAAGTGGATTGACTTGAAGGAAAGCTGATAAAGTGGAGGAAAGTGCTATATTCATGTATATTATAGAATTATACCACCTAAATACCATGGTCCTACACCTAGGACACATTTTCATTTATTCCATAGTTATGCAATATGGTGCAAAACTAGGTTGTGTTGGTCAAGAAAGGTCCTTTTAGTGTTTTGGACTCATTAATGCACCCAGGTGCCCACATTTGATCATTCTGGGTGCACCCTCATTTATGATATTTTATTCCTTGGTGTTCTCGCACTCCTTAAAACACGGAAACAGGTTGACAAGAGGCACCCATGCATGGTATTTTGGTGTTTTTGGTTCTTTTGGACCATTTATTGTTTCCTAAAGCCACTCACACTAACCCATGCACTCCAACATGACTAAAAAAACTTCATTTATGTCCTAGAATTCTCAAACCATGCTCACACAATAATTTGTGACATTTTGAGGTGGCTTGGGAGCTCATTTACCCACCTAGGGGGTTTTTGAGGTCCAATCTATGCATGCCACATGTGTGCATCCAAATTTCCTCCAAAGGATAACCGTTTTATCCTATTGTAATGTAAACATGTTCCAAGAATATTTACACACTATACAGTGATAATAAAATCAGTTATTGACATCATTTTTATGTGTTAATTTCAGTATTTTCACTATTTTTCTGCATAATTTGTGAATATCTTGAGTTTTGAGGATTCCTTTAGCTTCTATATTTTTTTGTGAATCATATTTTATCATGGTATCAGATATAATTGGAGCTGCAAGTAAAATCTAAAGTATTTGAGTTTCTATCTAGGGTTTCTTCTGGAAAAAATTGAGTGTTTGCATTGCAAAAACTTACAATGTTTCTTTCACTCAGTGCACAAGAAGAAATGGAGAATAATCATGTATTTCTTACCCCATTCAACTATTTTGAATGGAATTATGAATGGTTATCCAACTCAGGTCAAAAGGCCTCTAGGGAGCCGCTATGGGGATTGAGAATGAGCCCAACTCTATTGTGGAAAAATCAAAGTACTTCAATAGATTGGATGAATTATTCAGGATACTTTGTCTCAGTATATCGAGGGGAATTCTATTCCATGTAGAAAATCTTATTACACCTAATGAAGTCTGGCTCAATATCAAGTCATTATTTGGGAATACTAAAGAGATGAGAGGACACCAACTTGAAAATGAGTTGATCTCATTGAGCCCAACTAAATTTGAGACGATCTAGGATTTCTTCACAAACATGAAATTGTTGGTGCTTTAGCTGAAAAAATGTGGAATTGAAAAGAATAAAGAGAATATGATCATGTCCATCGTTTCCAATCTAGGAACTGAGTACTCAGTGTTTGTCTCCTCATTCCACTCAAGCAAGCTGACAACTCAAAATTGGAGAATGCATTGACTGTAAGACTTCATGGAGTTTTTGACTCGCGAAAAAGACAAGTTTTTGCAAATGTGTACCAAAAAATACACCAAGGATAAAGAATTTGTTGAATTAGTTTCAATTCAATCTAAAGGAAATAAGAAATCCAAGGATTCGAAGTTGGAAGATAAGAAGAAGTAGGACAAGCCCAAATATTTAGATGTGGGTGCAAATCCTAGAAAGGACAAAGAGAAGAAGAAGAAAGAGAAGAAAAAATGCACTTATTGTCATAAGGGGTGGTATCTAGAGAGTGCATGCATGAAGAAAACCAATAACATGATGGTGCAACTTTTTGAGAGGAAGAACATCCCACTGCCAGAAGGCGCAACAAAGAAAGAGGGAGGTTCAAGCTCAAAGAACAAGGATAGATGTCATGGTTAAGTTGTTGGGTCTTCAGGATCTTCATCCTTCATCATAGATTTAGGTTCCTCAAGGAACATGGATTCGATGCAATACTCCTTCTTTTCCATACATCCTTAAAGTGGTCCATCCATTCTCATGGGTGATGATTATGTAATCCAATCTAAAGGGATTGGAAGGATTGATCTAGAAGATGGGTATTTCAAAAATGTGTTATTTGTACCTCATATTGAAGCAAACCTACTCTATGTCTATCAACTTACACACACAGGTATAGCCAAGAGAGTAACATTTACTCAAGATGATGTGGAGATATCAAAAATGTCTATAAGACAAGTTTTTGCAGTGGGTTTTGTTGACTTTCAAAGTGTTCAAGGATTTATTTGAGAACATGTGCGAAAATCAAGGTTAATAGGAATAAAAATGGCAAGGAATATGTAAAAAATAAATTACAACAGCTATGTCATTATACTGGCATTCAGATGCAACATTCTGTGCCCTACACACCACAACAAAATGGTGTTCAAAGAGCACCAGAATAGAGCTTTGAAAAGATGGCAACATGCATTATGGAGACAAAGGATTTTTCATATAACATATGGTCTGGAGCTATCAATTGTGCTGCATATGTTCATCACATATATCCAAACAAATAATTGGAAGGAGAAACTCCATTTGAGGCTTGGAGTGATAACAAGTACAATGTTTCTCATTTCAGGCTTTTTGGCTCAAAGGCTTGGACTAGAATTCCTCCCGAGAAGAGAAAGGACTTGAAACCTCAAAGAAACGAGTCCATTATGGTTGGATATGCTGAATATGAAAAGGGATACAAGCTATTTGATCCCTCATCTCAAAAAACATTCATTGAAAGGAGTGTATAGTTTGAAGAAGAGACCATGCATGAGATCAAACTAGCTCAAGGAGATTGCTAACATCCTCCACTCCATGGTGATGTAAGTGATGATTCTTCCTCTAATTCTTAATATTCTGATGTTGTTTATGATTATTATGACATGCATTCAGATCATGAATCGCCAATTCATCCAAAGTGAGATGAGAAAACCATACAAGCAACCAGTGATATTGTTGGAGATCCAATAGAATTTAGGAAGACTAGATCTCAATTTCATAATGCTTTCTCCACTCGTGAATTGAATATTCCAAATATATTATTTATGAAGGTTGTATATGATCCTCATACATATCATGAAGCTTCACTTGAGCCAATATGGAAAAAAAAATGCAAGAAGAGTTCAAGTCTTCGCAAGAAAATGAAACTTTGGAGTTGGTTCCTCCACCTTCCAAGAGGAAACTAGTGAAATGTAAGTGGTTCTATAGTACAAAAGTGGATGCATATGGTTTAGATATCAATTACACAGACATGTTGGTTTCCAAAGGCTTCTCTCATGTCCAAGGAGTGGACTATACAGAAACATTCACACATGTAGCAAAGATGGACTTAATCATGCTAGTTTTATCCATTACTTCATCTAAGTGATGCGAGGTTCACCATATGGATGTGAAGAGTGTTTTTCTTCATGGTAACCTTCATTAGGATATCTATATGAAGAATATTAAGGTTTGATTAACGATCCTTCAGTTGTTTGTAGGATGAGGAAGTCACTCTATGGCCTTAAGCAAGCCCCCAAGGCTTGGTATGCCGAGATGGATAACTTCCTTCTTTCACTAGAATTTGAACATTCTAAATATGATACTAATGTATATTTGCATCATATTGGTGATTTATTGCAGGTCATAGTGATATATTTTGATGATATTTTGATTCCAAGAATTTGCATTGTTGATATAGGATTAATAAAATCCTCTTTGCATAGGGAGTTTTCTATGCCTGATCTTGGGTTATTGAAACAATTTCTTATCTTGGATATTGAGCAATATGATGCAAGGATTAAGGTCATCCAATCAAAGCATGTTCCAGACATGTTATAGAAGTTCAATATGGCTTAATGTAAGTCAACCAAGTGCCCATTCCTTTGAGGAATAAAACTAGGTGATTTTGGTTCATCTCCATTGGTGGACAGCTCGTTGTGCAAGCAACTAGTTGGGAAGTTGTTGTATCTAACACACTCTCAACCTTATTTGGATTATGAATTAGGTTATGTTATGATATATATGTAGCAGCCTCATGAGATCCATTGGAAGGCTTAAAAATGGATCTTGCATTTTGTGCAAGGAACCAAACACTTCAGGGTACACTATGTTGCTAGTTCTCCACTAGAACTAGTTGGATTTACTGATTCTTATTGGGCTATAGATTCCATTGATAGAAATTACGCTTCAGGTTATGTCTTCATGCTTCCACATGGTCCCATATTTCAGTCAAGAAAGAAACAACACACTATATCCCTTTCATCAGCTGAGGCCGAGTATAGAGGAGCAGTGAATGTAGCTATGCAATGGGTGTGGTTGCAAGGTATTCTTGGGGAACTTGGATTCATATTTGATTCAAACATAGTGATTTGGTGTGATAATAAAAGTGCAATCAATATTTACACTAATCTTGTGCAAATATAGAGGACAAGGCACATAGAGATACACATGCACTACATCAAGATCTTAGTGCATGAGGAAGTGATATCGCTGCAGTATTTCCCATGTGCAAAGAAAACTGCTTACATATTACCCAAGAGCTTCATAGAGAAGACATTCACCTATCTGATATCACTTCTTGGAGTGGGTGATGCATGGTTATTGCTAATATTCACTTAGACTAGCTCCATGTCCTTTTTTTGAGGAGAGGTTTTGTTCCCATGAGGTTTTCCTCCTTACCTTGGTTATATGGACAAATAAACTTTATAAGAGGTGACTTGATCTTTAGTTTCCAAGGCCTGAACATTTTTGTGGTGAATTTACACTATGTCAGGATTTAGGGGGGTGTTAGATCATTATACCACCTTATTACCATGGTCATACACCTAAGACACATTTTCATTTGTTTCATACTTATACTATATGGTGCACAACTAGGTTGTGTTGGTCAAGCAAGGTCCTTTTGGTGTTTTGGACTCATTAATCCACCTAGGTTCCCACATTTGAACATTATGGTTACACATGCACCCTCATTTATGACATTTTAGTCCTTGGTGTGTTGCCACTCCATAAAATAGGGAAACCGGTTTACTAGAGGCGCCCATGCATGGTATTTGGGTGTTTTTTTCTCTTTTGGACCATTTATTTCTTCCTAGCCTACCACTCCGACTCACCCATGCACTCCACCACACATACCATACCTTCATTTATGTCCTAGAATTCTTTAGGCACGTTCACACATTCATTTGTGACCATTTGAGGTGGTTTGGGAGCTCATTGGTCCACCTAGAGGGGTTTTGAGGTCCAATATAAGCCTGCTACATGTACGCATCCAAATTTCCTCTCCAAAGGATAATGATTTTCTACTATTGTAATATAAACATGTTTTAGGAATATTTACACACTGGACCATTATAATAAATGCAATTATTGGCACCATTCTTATGTGTTAATTTCAGTCTCTTCATTGTTTTTCTTCATAATTTGTGAATGTCTTGAGTTATGAAGACCCCTTTAGCTTCTAGATCTTGTTGTGAATGAGATTTTCACAATGTTTAAGGATGATGAGTTGCTTCCATAAAGACTTGGATACATTCTTTCTCCAAATCCTCAATCATGATTGATGAGTGCCCCTTTAGTTTTTAGCGAGATACAAGAGGGTAAAAAACACTCAATATAGCTCATCCTTTTGAGATGAGTCCAATCCCATATGTTTTACGAACATGAGAAAGAATTTGTTTGGTCCCAAAAAGTGTCCTTCATTGTTTAATTTTTACGAGTCAAAAGAAGGTAAAATCGGTGTTGTTTCATGTTTAGAGAGTATGAAGGGACTAAAGAAAACACCAAGATGGACCTTTTCGTAAATTTAGTCCCCAAGGTCCGAAAAAGTATAAAACAATACCTAGGAGAACTCTTGTAGTCAAATGTTGACTAGATTATTCCTTTTTCATAAATAGTCCAACCATACCAAAAAAGGGATAAACTACCACCAGAATGGGAAACTTTCTAACCCTTTTACAAGCATGAAAGATTCAAGTTTGCTTGGCGATCTTTTCCTATCTTCTCCTATTTTGGGAGTCCGAAAAGAGATTAAAAACAACTCTAGGGGGTGCATTTTTTGTAAAATTTTACGAGACTGAAAAAGTTATAAAAGTATTCTAGACTCCTTTTCACTTTATTTTAAATGAGCATGACTATGACATCAAAGGCACTTTGATTTTTTTTTATATTTAAAGAGGAGTATGAAAAAGTAAAAAAATGAACTCCTCAATAACCAATAATCACTCAATTGGACCTGGAATCTCCAAAATAAATGTTAACTTTTAAACTCAAAATATTAATGAAACAATAGCCAATGGTAAATATAATTTTAAAATATTACAGAAAAATATAAAAATATTTCACCCCAAAAAGGATAAAAAGGGAAAAACGTAAAAAAAAAAAAAAAAATCCATTTTTTTTTACCATTGAGTGTGAGTGAGAGAAACCCTTTTTTGGTTATAATTTGTTGTGGCGATTGCAGAAGGATCATCCAAGCATTTTTTATTTCATCATATCCATGTAAATTTTCTTCCCCTACTCTTTCTTTTCATAGCAAATTTTCAAATTTTCAAGTTTAATGGGCACCAAACAAACCTATTAGTTTATTGTGTAAGGACATACCAAAACAATTATTAGCAGGATAACAATATGACAATAGCCTTAACTAAACAATAATCAATTTAGTATATTTAACATGAAATTGAATGAAAAAAACATTTAACACACAAATTGGGGTGTGAAACAATATATTGAATTATAACCCAATGAAAAGACCATTAAATTTGGAATAAGTGACCTAGGAAGAGAAGATTATAGCATGTTCGATGCAATCTCTTCACATTAGGGTCTTTTGGCATCCTTACTACACATTTTCTCTCTAGAATGTTGCAAGAAACAAAACCATTAATGGATGGCCATTATGGAGGGTAAACACACAATAAATAGGAAAACTAACTACTATATAGGAGGAAGCCATGAATAATGGATCTCTATTTCTCTAGTTGAATCTCAAAGACATCACTCTACACAATTGTAATTTATTCATGCCTAAGGCAATTCCAAGCCCTTGCATCAATGAACTAAGTGAAGCATGAATTCAAATGGATATGCAATGATGGGAGGTATTGCAAAACTAATACACCATACTTATTGCATTTCACTTTGTCTTGTAATATTTTTCATTGAGATAATTACCACAATTTTAACTAACAAATGGTTCTATTAGAAAAAAGATACTAAGTTTGATCTTGAAATTAACCACTTATAATTCTGATTATTTTTAATATTTATATGATTTTATATTTTCTAATAAAATTGTCGATAACTACTTTAAATTGGAAGGAGAGTGAAATTTTACAATAACATGATAAATATATTTTTACAATTGATGTTCACATGATTATATCTCCATATTGTTTTCAATTGTTGATCAATATTTTAAGACGAAAGTAAAAATTTAAGTGAAATTTCACCATAACGTTCCCTATTGTATTAATATTTGCTTTTATAGATGTGACAGTTCTAAATACTCAGATGACTATGGATGATAACATGCAAGCTAATAGAAATTAATGCTTTGTAGATATGGCAAAACGAGGTGGCGCGGTTGAAACAAGAAATCAAACAGTTGCAAGAGAATACGAGGTGAACACGTCATTCTCCATAATTTTTTATTATCAATGGACTCTCACACTATTTTAACCAAAAGTATAGCCTTTAAAACATTCATAGCATCCTAATTTCAAATTTAAAGTCAATTTATCATTCGATATCACGCTGATTTAATTTTGAGTTCCATCTTCTATTATGTTAATCTGCATGTTTATTGACATCAATGTACGTTTTTGAATAATACATTTTTATCATGTTGGGCTTTTAAAAGATGAAAATTTGAAACAAAATGGAAGAACTTCGAGCTTTTTCTTTAGCGCTCAAAGGTTTTTTTAGGCTAGTAAATAGATGGTTTTTTGTTTGACCATAGTTTTGTGGTTTGAGTGGCCTGCTATGGTTTTTGATATTTTAGTTAGGGGGCAAGGCAATATGTCAAAAAAATAACAATGGGTATTTGTAATATTCTGAATTTTGATTTAATATTTATGGGCATAAGCCTCATTGTTAATGATGTTACTTTGATGTTTTATTTGGTATATTTGGTCTAAGACCTCACTGCACATGAACATGATGATTTGTTTGATATATTGGACGTAAGCCAATTGCATATGTTATATATATATGATTTTATGTGTTGGGCGTGGACCCTGAATCACATAATTGATGAGATCTTTTGTGTTGAGCCAGGAGCTATGGAGCACATGGGTATTTGATGTTTGTGTTGAGCGAGAAGCTCCGGAGCACTTGAGTATTTATATTCATGTTGAGCAAGAAGATCTGGAACACATGAGTTATGAAACATTTGTGTTGAGCATGAAGCTCTGAAGGACATGAAAAGATAAAATTGGAAGCATTGGGCATAAGCTCTGGAGCCTTCCAAGTTGATGTGGAGCATAAGCTCTGGAACATTGGATCCTTGGCCATTGTATCCCTAGGTGTATCCTACAAATAGCATTAGTGTTGAGCGAGGAGCTCTAGAATTGCACTAAGTTTGTAACTCCTTATTTTTAGCGTTGAGTGTGGGCTCTGGATAAGTGCTAGGAGTTACTGAAAAGAATTAATATGATGAGTGAAAACGACTATGATAAAACATTGATCTCATCTTACTTATTTTTAAGTGATTAAATGAATTTCAAATTTTTTTATCTCATCAAGTATTGAAGAACTACCATGTTATATGAGGGAATCCAACATGCAAGGAGGTTTAGAATTGCCTAACCTAGTTAACCTAACCCCTACCTAAAGGCCTTATTAAAGAAAGTGACTAAGCTAAAAGAAAAGTGTGATATGCTTAGGAATAATGCTATGTGATACCTAAGGTTAAAATGTTAACAAATGGTATATATATAAATATATAATTTATACATGATATGTATAAAGAGTAAGCATAGTAATAATACTAGTAACTATAAGTAATAAAGAAAGGATCCACATGTTTTTATTATTACTAATGATAATTAAATATTAAAATCACCTAAATTAAATAAAAAAGGGTTATTTGAAGAAATCAAATGATTATTGATCTAACTACCCCTTTTCTTGAAAATTTTGTTTATAAAAACCCAAGCCAAAGAGAGGCGTGGGGATCCCATTCTATCTATCTATCTATTTTTGGATGATTCTGTAATTCTACGCGATTTACTCTCAAGAGATTTCTTGGAGAATATTTTTCCTAAGAGGAAAAAGGAAAACTGATTCAAAACCTGATATCCTAGATAGGGAAGCCTTACCTTAGGAGCTCTAAGCTACTTCCATGTTGGAACCAGCTCGGGGGTATCTGGATTGAAACTAGGAATGCTTCTGGCTCATGGTTGGGACGAACATGGTATTTCTCAAGTTTTCCGGTTATCTGAACTAATGTCAGATATGTCTATGAATTTGTTAATGCTGGGTATTTGAGTGTGCAGGATTTTCAGCCATTGAAACAACTTCATGTTGTAGGTATGACGTTCTTGATTTTTCCCTTGCAAGCTACACATGTTTTCTTATTAAAAGAAAATATTAAATTCTGAATGGATATTTAGTATCTATTTGCTATAAGCTAGGTTATATTTTATGCATTATTTCTTTCTTCACTTACAGGTTTAATTCATTATTTCCTAGCAAATGTAATTCTTTTAACAAAGGTTAGGTTATTTAATCTATTCAACCATGATATTCTTTTTAGGAAAAATATATCTTCTTCATATTTATTATGATGGACTAGAACCTTTAGTTTATTTGTAGGAGGGTTTTTTTTTTCTGTTATTATCTGCATTTTATGTCATCATTTATAGGTTAATTTTAAGCCTCCTCTGATAGAGGTATTTTTCTTTAAATTGAGAAAACCTATTGTGAAAACTAAACTTTATATCTTTACCCGCTGGTAGATTTCATATTTCCAGTAGGCTATTATTATTTATAATCAACCAAACTATTATCTATAGCCTTACCATAAATTCTATGCAAAAGGATTTAACTTAAATATAAATTGTTGAAACTTTAAACAATACAAACAAAACACAAGATAAAACAAGATTTAAGCTATCTATAAAACTTATTGATTACCATAAACAAACTAAAAACAAACCATTTCCATTTTATAACTTTATCGCATCGTATTCCAAGCTATCAAGACCACTAAGGTATGTAGGCACCATTATACCATAAATCATAACCATATTATATATCATCAACATAAGGAATCAAACTTAAAACCTAATACAAATTCATTTATAAAAATAACGCATCCATTTAAAGGTCTTA
This sequence comes from Pseudotsuga menziesii, assembly GCA_001517045.1. NCBI lineage: Eukaryota > Viridiplantae > Streptophyta > Pinopsida > Pinales > Pinaceae > Pseudotsuga > Pseudotsuga menziesii. The sequence continues at coordinate 290,659 of LPNX011212594.1, forward strand.
GGATCGAATCATGTTGGCACTTATGCCGAAGCCAAAATACACACACACAACTTAAACCATAAATCCATGTAGGCCAAGATTGAATCCTGTGGGCTCTCGTCATTAAATACATAGGCTATTTCAAACCACGACAGGCATAGAATTCTATAGGATTTGATTGGAAAAACTTACTCGCTACAAAGATTTATAAAATCCCACATAAATCAAAAGTAACTACGATAACGAAACTAAGTAATGTACAGAAATAAACATCAAAATTATCCACAGGCTACGCTTTCACATAAGGGTCGAAATTGCAGCTAAGCAAGCTCGAACCCATAACCTAGTTGAAGCCATAATCAAATCATTGCTCTGTCAACGGTCCACATTTTGAAACAAAACCAAATAAAATATACACGCTACATTTCTTCATTAAGGCTCATGGCCGAGAAGTAACAGATATCCATTAACATAATCCATGTAAAAATAACCATTGTCTATGTTATCAAAGCTACGAAATCCATATAGCAATGTTAAACCAAAGCTCATGGCCATCCCCAAATTAAATCACAAATAAGTAAATAACACCATAAATCACCATTAAATAACAATTTTCCCTAAGAAATTACACAGTCATGAATTGGAAAGAGTGCCATTCCTAGCAATGGCACGACTATAGCCTAAACTAGACCATTTAAAAACAATATTCAAAACCTCATTTTAAATACCACCACAGATGTTAAAGTACAAACAATGAAATACATAGGATCATAGATGTGCCAAGCTAGTGACCACATCCATGAATAAACCCTAGCTGTGAGTGCATACATTTATACCCTCCATAATTTACAAGTAAAAAATCACACAGTCGCGATTCAAACAGAGGCATCATTGCAAGCAATGGTATCGCCACAATGTAAAAGACCCATCATCAAAACTAAAACACAAAATTTTCCATTAACCATCAAATCCATACAATTAAGCTACCAACCCAAAATACACTACAGAGCTAAATCATGACAGTCATGGCCCAAAGGTGCCAAACTCAAACATCATAAACCCTATACTTTCATATGCATATCTGGATGACTTTAAATACAAACATGACCTTACACAATTGAAACGCTTAACAAAAAAATCTATTTCATTCACCATTACAACATCGAACTCAAAGCTCTGTTAAAACCCAGCTATACACAGAGGTAACAAGTTCAAACTTGTTGGTATAATGCTTACCCATGAAGGATATTTCATTGACAGCCTAGTAATCACCACAACCCTCGCATTGGAAGCTCTCTCACTTGCAAATAAAGGAACAAAGAGTGTTAGAAGTATACCAATCCTCCAGCTGAAACAATAAAGTAATAACGTTTCAAACCCAGTTGAAGAGCATACCTTCCCAAGGTGTATATGCGAACCTAACCTCCATGCATTGACAAAACCAAAGAGCCGAACATAACATAACCAACAATAGTGGCAATGAATCACTCATCCACGTTAGATCAAGCTTAGGGTTGAGATTAACCCATCCTGAGGAGCATTCACTCTGCCACCCTGTCTGTCACATGCCCCAATTTTGCAAAAACAATATTATCTTATTTGATTTTATTTAAAGACAATATGTTAAATTTTATGCTAAGTTGTAATTGATGACTCAACAGAGTCAAGGATATTTAATGTTATTCTGAATATTTTAATTATAAACAAATAAAGGTGGAGACAATAGTTTAGGAGAGTTGTTAAAAGAGTGTTTACTGGTCAAATTGGTGGAGGAGACTGGGTGGAGAGAAAACAGACATGTGGCAGCATCCTCAAACCACTTCCAACTATTGCAGGTGGCAACCTCCCTACATTTGGGGTCATGATTCCCCAAGAAAGTGGAATCAGAGCAGGTGGCTCAATTAATGACAACTGACCCAAAAGACCTAGGCAATATTTATAAAAATTCCCATTGAAGAGAGCTGAGGCTACTCATGCTAGATAAGCGATCATTCAGGAGAATGTACTTCAAAGAAATTAAATGGAAGGGAATTGTAGAAGGAGTTTGAGGGGATAACTGCTAAGTGATCTAGTGCAGCTTTTTAGCTGAAGGATCTTACTGCTAAGTGCAGAGTGTTTTACTGAGTCATTGGACTAGTCTATTATTTGCATGCTCCACCAGTTCTCAGTCAAGAAGACCAAAAACAGGCTCGGGGGTCCCAAGGAAGTGTTCTTTGAGTGCTCTCCAGGAGTTTGGTATGGAGGAATGGCCTCCTAACACTATTGTTGTCCATCCTAATCAGGTTCTACATTCTTTGTTTTACTGTGTTAGATAGTTAAATGTAAATCTGACTGTTAAATGAATGTTAAATATTTAGTTGTAAAATGTTAGAGTTAGTAATCCTTTACACTATTGAAAGAAATGAATATGAAGTAGTAATGTGTTAAGATGGAGAATAATTCTAATCTATGTTTTTCCACGTCTGGAAGGACCAGACTGTATTCCAACATAGACATAGTATTTAAAGTAGATAAAGAAAATGATAAGAGACTGAACTGAATAGATGTGGTTCTCCATTGTATAATAGCAAAGTAATTTATTTCAGATTGTAGATTATTATCAAGAAAGAACAATAGTCTAGTTATCTATGTTATTGTCTTTATGAGTTTATTTATGTAAATGCACTGGAAAAAGGAATAGCAGTAAACTAGTACAGGTAAAATAATTATCATAATAAGAAAATACCCTAGTACTTAAGATATTGTGGTTACATATAGTAGCTTTTTCTTCTTTTTATTTTAAGTTAAAATATGCTGGAGGTGAAACTGTGTC
>LPNX011212594.1:293731-307345 GCA_001517045.1 Pseudotsuga menziesii
TACTTAGTTTATTTACTAATATTATCAACTAAACTAAGTCTAACAAATACTGGAACCCAAGTAGGGTGTTATTAAACTAATTAAATTATAAACAATAAACTAAGTTACAGAGTTTATGTACATCTTTTCAAAAGAACTCTGAATAAACCCTATTTGTCCTTTATTAAATAAAACAAATAGAATATGATAATAACTAACATATAAATAAATGCTTATTTATGAAAAGAACTGGTTTTTTTTAAATTACAAACAGGATATACCTGTAAAAGTAAACTACATGGTCGAAACCCTAAAACAAATATTATACTTGCAAATGACAAACATTTAAGCTATAATCCGATTACTTGGATTATTTAATAAACAATTAAACTATTATAAATTGTTTACAGTCCATTAAGGACAAATAAAAAGACAATTGTAATGTTATAACTAGAAATTTTCACAATACACCTGTAACACTAATTAAAACAAATTTAACAAAGTAACAAAACTTATTAAAAATGAATTGAAAGATTTATTTAAATAAGGGTTTCCTACAGGAAAACCCTAGCTCATATTTCTGAGCAAAATGAGTAAAATTTATAAATTAACCATGACTGAGTGACAGTCTTAAAACATTAACAGTAATCTATTACAAAATATGTTAAACATTAAATAACTTCATTCACAGTCGAATAGGGTTAAAACCCTACGTTACACAAAGTATCAAATAGTAAAACTATAAACCGAGTCCGAGCTCGAAGAAAAAATTGTCTTAACAAAACTATTGTTTTACATTAACAAGCCATAAGGCTAAACATTTAAACCAAATACAACACCCAGCTCACGGCTGTGTCCACCTATCATCTAGCGAGGGTTTGAGGACTTGTTAAAAACAACAACAACCTTTAAAAAGAGACTGCATAGCTAATGGTGAAGCTAGAAAAGCTTCCAAGCTTAGGGTTTCTCCAATCAACAAACCTCATACAAGCAGGGAAAGAACCCAAACATTGACCATAGGGCTTACTCGTTTGAAGCCACGGCCTTTGAAGATAACTAGTATACTCTTCTTCACGGTTGATGAATGTAGTCTCAAGTCCCTGCAAGGAGATTTCAATACAAGGTGTCAATACATGAAGTTTCTTAAAATTGTAAACCCTACTGTACCAATTAATATGCAGTATAACTTCTATGTGGAAAATAATATTAAACAATTGCTTTAATAAGAATGTTGAACAGTCTAGAGGAGAGACTGTCACTAATACCAAACCAAGCATATGAATCTCCAAATCCTGCGACAACGAAGGAGCTCAACAAACAGCTAGCGAAGCCTCAGCTTCGCACAGCAGTGACAGGCCACGGAAAAAGGCCAAGTGGAGTTACAAACAGGCCGCAAGCCAAGTGCAAACAAAACCAATAGACTCTTGTAGAGTATAAACCCACAGATAGAAGAAACAACAACAAGACTGAACACCAGAGGCTACAACACGATATACTTAAGCGTTGGAGCAAGATAGAGTAGAGAGAACACTCACGACTGCCATGAGATCTTATAGATAGCCCTAAGGCCAGCGTGAAATACAAAGAAATAATAACAAAGGATTAGGGTTGCATCGATTATATATCTCCAATAAATGGCCAGGAGATGACCATGTGCCCACAAGAAAATCAAGCCATGCGTGGGTCGAGTCCTATAGTGCACCTGCATTTCAATAATTTCAATTATTTCAAACAATGATTTGTTATCAAACTTGCACAAGCTATAGTATTTTTGTGTATAAATACCCCATCGATAATCATTTGTCAAATTACCATAAGGTCGAAGGTTCGATATTGGTATTTGGATAAACCACAATGATAACGTTGACCTAGTGCAAGGTGTTATCACTTAACTATTTGGTTGAAGCCTGAATTCAACCTTGTATAGAACACTTTTAAACTATAGTAAGCTTATGTGCTAACAAATCAATGGTATGCACGTTTTGTAATCCTTTAAAACCAACAACTCAAGTGGTGCTAATGATAAAGTTGGATAGTATAGTAAAGAGTAGAATTGTGAATTCTTTACAAGTTCAACTTTGTTTTAGACTTGTTTAGAACCTTCAAACTAACTATAGAATTGTATGTTTATAAACATAATAGTTTATGCATGTTTATAACCCTTATAAAACCAACATTTTGATTGGTAATAAACTATAGAGTTGACTAGTATAGTAAAAGAATATATATATTGAATTCTTTTACATAGTTCAATTTGGATTAGACTTTAATAGTCAATAGTTGTTTCTCAACTTGGCATTTGTTAGTAATTTACCATGATTATTTATTTGGTAGGATAATTTTATGATTATACAAGATAGCTGGTGCTTAGCATAGGATAGAAGGTTGATCATTATAGAAAAACATCTACCTTAAAAGCTATTATAGACAGTAACTTAATATAAGAAAAGCATTATAGAAATAATAAGAATTGAAATGGAATAATCCTACTCAAGTCTATAATCAGTAGAACCACATGGATTGGATTAGATTTAAGATGTAAAGGCAAACAATGTTTCATGTGAAAAGTCGCAATTGTTTTTACACTAATCAAACTTATAATGTCAAGAAGTTTTATAGGATGTAAGTTTCCCTACAGAAGGTGAATATCAATCATCTTGATACTCAATTAAATAGTATGATGATGTATAATAACCAATAGTATAATAAGTATAACATTGCAAGATATGCATATCAAAGTAGAAGTTACTATGCAACTAAAATTACAAGTTTAGAGCCATAGTAAGTTTATTTACTGTCGCTACGTTCGATAAAGAAAGGAACTCTTTTATTTGAACTTCGTTTACAAGAAAAACTGAAGAAAACAAGCTACTGTACCTCATAGAAGTTGCTTCGAAATTTATCAGCTTATCTACTAGGCATTTATTTGCAAATAGAAACATTTCTTGATACTGTATTAAATTAAAACGTTTACTTGTTCGATCATACCTGTAAACCTGTAAGAACTAGTAATCTTTCTGCGTTAGCATAAATGCTAAGTAAGCCCAGGATTCAAAGTTATATTCCACCTACTTGTCATAAATAAGACACATCAGTAAACTAAAATAAAACAATATGCAAGTAAACCTTATTCATGTTACAAAAAGGAAACTGCTTAGTTAACACAATTTGAGATTAGGTAATACTAATCATTAGACTCTTTCTTCTTCTGCTATCCTTTAGTTGTTGTCACGTCCCCATGCCTCCAACCAGCTAAGAGGATGCGACCAATGTTTTTTCCACCCGGGCTAAGTGCCCCATGAACATGTACAGGAATAAAATTGCTGAAACAGAATGCTGAAGAGAATGCATTGCAGTATAACATGCACAAATGCAATTTTTTATCATACACAACTATAATTAATTCGTCTTGCACAACAGAATCAACATGCATTCACACAATCATTCATTTTAACATGTTCATCATATCATTAACAGAAAAGATAGTTGCAGAAGTAAAAAATGGATAAGATGACTTATCTTAAGATGAATTCATTTCGTAACCAGCTACGTCGCTGCAACGTTCCACCCAACCATAGGCCAGCGTACTCCTTAATCTCTCAGCAATGCTGCCACCCCTGAGATGTGCATGATTCTCCAAGGAATAAGGGAACAGCATGATTACACGTAGCCAAGGATACACAGAACACACAGCCAAGCCAACGGAGTTGGGTTTATCAGGGCATTAAGGAGTTGGAGAAGGAAAATTGCTAAGTTGGTGAGCTCACTATAGAGCCAAGAACACATAAACCAGAACTAGCCTGACCTCTAAGACACCCAAACACACCCAACACAAGGAATCAGTCCCTTCTCTACTACACAGTCCCTCAGGCCCTGCATTCCCTTCCAGTGCTCTTCAGGGGTGATGGAGAAGAAGGCCAGCCCTCTAGCTCTGTCTGTGTGGTTTCTAGCCACCAGGTTTATCAAGCAAAACTAAGCCCACATCCCTGCTCCCAACATAGTCCGAAGACCAACCATTGCACTCTGGCAATTAATTTAGCTATCACAGCTTAAACAGGGAAAATGAATTCCTGAGTCATTCTTGGCCCTGTCATGGCCAAAATGACTCTCACGCGAATTTACAACAGCTCCCAAACATAACAGAAATTACATTCACAACATGGGGAAGACTACAGCCCCAAATTTTATCAGTGAGCACCACTCACAACAGGGGAAAACAACAACTCGCCCTTGGCAACAAAGTCACCAATAACACACACATAAACCATGCAGGGGAAGAGAAAAATACCGACTTTCTACTGTGCATGAAATGGGAAGACTCCTGTGCGTCAGGAAAATGAGCAGACAACGGTTCCTGCAGGAGGACGAACAGCTCCCAGCCTGTGCGTGGTTGAACAGACAATGGAGAGGACGCGGATTGGAGTACATGAGCATTTTTGCACAGTCGTGGTGAGAGTGAAATCCCTACGTGTGGATGAGCAACGTGAGGAAGGAACAGACTGTGGAGGTGAACAACAAAATCGTGAGGTTTACGTAATGGAGAGAATGGGAGGTCCACGTGAATGATGAGGATGAATTGAATGAAGGGCGTAGGCTAGGACTGACAGTCCTACCACCCCACTCCCAAAACAATAACTGCCATAACTTCCCCCAGCTACCAGCAGAAATTCTTAATGATAGAGGTTGGAATAAACAAAGTGAGAAGACACATGGGTAATTTCCCTCATTGGCCAAGGTTTGACAAATTTCCCCACATCCTTATCCTTGTGAAATTCATGCCCCTTTCTCATTTTATTTGCCGTGATCATAGCTGGTCGGGTTCATTTAATTAATTATAGATGCATATTTACATGATGATAACCCAAAACGTATGTCGCATGCCCCGATATTCAATCGGTGACAAATTTAAATCCAAAACATAGCATAACCGATCAATGGTGGGGCCTTGGCCTTTAGCTCCACACCATGACCCTTTACAATATATACATCATGTACATTTAATGCAACGGGGTCAAAACCGGGGCATTACAGTTGTTGGTAAACCGCAGATTCAGCATTTTATGTTATCTCAAAATTTTAATTTTTTGTGAAAAAATTGGGGTTTTGACACTGTCCACCACCAACGATGCGATTTTTGCTTCATGCCTTTAGTTTCAAAACCCAAACACAACATGATATTGGAAATTCCCTTTGCATTGAAACCCCCATCATGCCATCATTGACTTAGGATAAGCCAAGGCTCATGGCATATGGAATATTCCATGAGTGGACCTTTACACATATATCTAATGCTTATAAATCATTAAATACATTATGGCTAAGTATTTGACTTAAGCCCTTTAGATACAAGCATAAAAACATTCAAATCGTATGTGATAAAAACTAAGTATAGGAATAAAATTCATTAAGTATTCAAGCAAAATAATATTGTTAACCAGTTGGTCATAGGTCTATTAAACCCCACCTATGCGTAAAACAATGTCGTGAATAGTAGTAGTAAATATTGTTAGGATAGGAGTTTGGTCCTTTTGTCTTCAACAACAATGGACTAGTTTTCATAGGTAGCATGCCAATTTTAAACCTGCATAGAAAGCTTCATCATATATCTGAACCTGCACAAAATGAACAGAGGTTGCATTATTTCAATATGAACTAAGTAAACCCTATAGCGTCAAGTAAAACCAATTACCTCTCTAGTTGATCCTAGAGGGAATACAAGTCCTGCCACTCCACCCCTTGACAATTACAAGTTAAGTCAGGATTCATCTCCAAACAATGAACAATTATTATAACCAGGAAGTAAGCTATAACTGAACAAACACACACACATGCATGATAAGAAATCATCAATGAACAGTATAATCATCTAAATCAGATCAAGTAACATAAGCACATTATAGAATTACATTAGTAATCACATTGAGAAAACATCTAGAAACAACAAGAACAACTTACGACACTTCGGTTTTGCAAACAAAGATCAACACATTCCGCAGAAGATAAGTTAATGTCCAGTTCAGGTAGTAATTAACTATTCTAATAAAAAAATTATTTTCAAATTTTTGGGACATTACAGCATTCAAACCGTTCAATTCAAAATTGGCATTTAACACAACTATATCCCCAAATGTTTTTGAAGATTCATTCTTGGGTACCACTTTAGACACTTAGAAAACACAGACAAGCATCAAGAGGAGTGTTACTTTGCATGTTATCCTTGTAACATAGTTAATTTCATCTCAAAGGAAGGGAAGAATAGCGTAGTATCAGACCATCTTGACAAAACCGTTCTTAATACCCTCATTTTTGGAGTTGGGAGAGAGAGAGAGAAGAAATTTGGGACGAATTCAAACCCTAATCTTGGAAAGAAATATGGAGGTTGATAGTATTAAGGGTTTACAAAACCAAATAGATCCTTCACATATTTGTAGTCTTGTTGTTACGGAGGTTTTTTCTTGACTTGTTCTTAGGGATATTTCTTTTGGGAGAGAAGAGGGTATTTACTAACCACCATCCTGAAACAGATACTAAACCTTATGAGTATATTACTTAAAGTCCCCTTTCAAGTGAAAAAGAAAGAGTGTGGAGAAGTTTGAAATACTACAAAATTAATAAAGATGTGGAGGATTTTTCTATTGGACACAATGTCACTTTAAAAAAAGTTGAAGGGATCACAAACAAGGGAATTGGTGGGTATATTGGACTACATCAAGAAAAATCGAGTTGATATGATAAACTGGGTAAGTAAAAATTGGAAACCATTCTTACATTACAATACATAATTCCTTTGGTTACCAAGAGGTTGGTTCTGCTTCATTTTTTTGTCAAAATAACACCCACAGAACATATACTGAAAAAGTTATGGGTTATATGGAGGTGGTGTGTGGATTTTAATTCATTGACTCAAAATATTTATAAAATACATTTGTGGCTCCTCTGGCCGGGTTTTCCACTTTAATTCATGTGAGAAGATATTTTTAATAGATTGGGAAATCATATGGGGTCATTTATTTATTTGGACAAAGATTCTATGTGATCATGGGATAAGATAATGGACAAGGTTTTGGTAGAATTCGATCTGATGGAAGATATTCCAAAAAAATTAAATATTAGATGGGGAGATATTATTTTTTATCAGAGGTTGGATAGGGTTTACCATTTCCCTCTCTGATTTGCAAAAACACGAGGCACCTAAAGAAATAATTTCCACTTTCAAAAAGGATTTTTGATAATCATTGGGCACATGAGGATTTCAAGTGTACTTTTTCCCCACAAAAGGAACTAGAACCAGGATTGAATTTGAAAGAAGAAGACCGTCTATCAGAACGTATGTATCCTTCTAACTCACTTATTACTTTTAAAGATATATCTTCAAGAGAATTATACTTCCTCAAATATGTAAAAAGGGATTATAGTAATAGATTAAGTTCTAAAGCTATTAGTTAGATTTTGGAGGAAAATTTGGAGGAGGCTCCCTTAAAAAAAAATATAAAAAACATTTGCTCTAACGCTTGTGATTTTGGGTCTGGGGCTTATATATTAGTGTACTCTTATGATAAGGCATCCTCTCTTTCCATTTTTCCCTTGGCTAATAAAGCGTTGGATTCTCAAAAGCATGTCTTTGTTGTTCGAGAACCTAGTCTCAAGAATCAGGAAAACTTGGTTTTTTTGAAGGTTTTGAGTATAAATGGAAAGAGTCCATATCCGACTAGTTCTATCCGATGTCAAAATGTGACAATTAGAAAGAAAAAAAGACGAGGGAGATAAAGGAGAAGGATTTGGAAGATGAAGATAAGGTTATTTGATAGGAAGCTGGATATATTTCGTTATTGGACAGAATTCATTTAGTAGAGGAGGAACTAAAGGATTGAACTGATATAGAAAGGGAACTTAAATGACAGAAGCCCTTAAAGGATAATTTAAAATGATTTGTTTGTCTTTAAATATTAGAGGTCTTCAGGGAGGTCCTAAGTTTTGAATGCTCAAACTATTTATAGAAATCAACAAAGATGACATTTACATGATCCAAGAAAAAATAAATTTGGGATTTAAAGATTGTCAGTTTATTCTTAGAAATTTAATAGACAGGGAAGTCTATGAACTAGATTTAGATGGTTTTTTCTTGTGGTTTGGTGGTGGTTTTGAACCCTAGGTTCTGTAATTTTAATCATTTTCATACTTGTGATGGAATGTTGCTTGAAGGAAAAGTGCAGGGTTTTGAGAAAAACCTGAATATTCTCAATATTTATGCTTCGTATAAAGATTGATGGTTTTTATGGGATAAGATTGATGCTAGTGGATTACTAAGTTTTGAAAATTTGGTAATTGCTGGTGATTTAAGCTTTACAGTTCACTCCATGAGAATTGGGGGACTACCTCTTTTCTGCACCCTTTGGTTGGATATTTACAATATTTTCTCAGGAGACATAGGTTAGTAGACATGATGCCTATAAAATTATCCCCCACGTGGAAAAACAAAAGGTTGGGATGTGAGAGTGTGGATAAAAGGTTGGATTGTTTTTTCATGGCTTAATCACTCGTCAATTTTTTTTCGAGATACAGATCTTGGGTTATTCATAACAACATTTCCAACCATTTTCCCATACTCCTTCAATTTGAAGAGGACCACCTGGACTTAAATTATCCTTTTAAATTCAATCATTCCTAGTTAAAAGATAAGGCTTTTAATCAAATGATTAGATAATTTTGGCCTTCTCTTTCTTGTCTAGATAATTTAAATGTGATGGATCTCTTGGTTTATATGTTGACACATATCAAAAACATTGTGGGAAATTGGTTAAGAAGAAAGGATTTAGAATATAAAAATTTATTGCTTCAAATTGAAAGTCAAATTACATGCTTGTTATTGGAAAACTTGACAGGATTTTTCTCTGTGGATGAAAAAATAAAACTACTCGATCTTGAGAGAAAAAGGATGAGCTTTTAAGTAAGGCATAAGAATCTTTGAGACTAAAAAGTCAAGTATTATGTATAGAAGCTAAACATATCAATACACATTTTTTTCACAACTTTGCCTCCTACCGAAGCAATCAAAACACTATTTGGGATATTAAAAATGATGAAGGGATTAAAGTGTCTTCACATGGAAATATGAAAAAAGCATCTTCACATGGAAATATAAAAAAAGCATTTGAAATCCACTTCAAATTTTTTTTAATGATCAAGGAAGGGCACTTATTGGTAATCAAATGAAGGTTGTTGAACACTTCCCCACTTTTTTTTGCTTGGAAGAGGGACTTCATATTGGGAATCCTATTTCATTGGATGAATTAAAGCATGATTTATCTATATTTTCTAAAGATAAAATCCTTGGTCCAGATGGTTGGATTGTCAAGTTTTTTTCTTCTTCTTTTGAAATCACGGGGAAGGATTTGTTGGAGGTTATTGAGTTCTCCATAAAAGAGGGTTTTATGTAAAGGTCATTGAACTCTACTTTTATCAGGCTTATCCCAAAAAACGATCATCATGATTCTTTTTCTCATTTTGGGCCAATTTCTCTTTGCAACTTGGTTTATAACATGGTGACAAAAGTGATTGTTGAAATGTTAAAGCCAAACTTATCTAAGGTCGTCTCTAAGGAACAATTTGGTTTTTTGTCTAATAGAGAGATTTTAAATGCTATTGGGGTTACTAAAAAATGCTTGCATACTGCCAAAAGAAAATCCCTATCTTTATTGTGATGAAAATTGACCCTGCAAAGGATTATGACAAAGTAAATTAGGAATTTCTAAGATTGGTTTTGCTTCAAATTGGGTATTTTGTTGAAGTGGTAAATTGGATAATGGCTTTTGTTTCATCTGCAAATTTTGTGGTTTTGATGAATGGATCTCCTACAAATTTATTGAGAATATCCAGAGGTTTAAGACAAGGATTCCCACTGTCACCTTTACCGTTCCTTCTGATGATTGAAGGGATAAGAAAAAATGCTCTCAAAATCTTGTTAAGATGGTTTTTTTACAACTATAAAGTTCTCTTCATTTGTTAAAATCACTATTTTCTTTTTGTAGATGATGTGATCTTTTTTGGAATTGAAAATATAGAAGAATGGAAATATCTAAATAAATTATTGTAATTGTTTTGTAATGCTGCAAGAATGGATATTAGTGCTCATATTTTCCCTGTTGAGACTTTAGATGATCTCAAGAGGCTATTCCAGTTTAATCATGGTCATCTTGAAGAAGGTTTTAGATATCTGGGTTTTGTTTCAAAACCAAATAGTTATAGAGTGGTGTACTAGTTATTTCTAGTTAAAATGATTGAGAGAAGAATTACAAACTAGTCTGATAGGTTCCTTTCTCTAGGTGTAAGGTTTACTTTAGTTAAGGCGGCCTTGTTAAGCATTCCTATGTTTTGGTGCTCTGCAAGTTTACCGTCAAAATCTATTTTAAATATTATAAGAGAAATGATATTCCTTTTCTTCTGGAAGGATTTAGAAATCAAAGGAAATTTCATTTAGCTTCATGGGAAGAATTTTCCTTACCCAAATCAATGGGTGGTTGGGGCATAAAATTTTTGCAAAGTTTTATTAAAGCTTTATGTTTGAAAATTATGTGGAGATTTCTCTTTAATAATGGTTTGTGGAGCTCACTAATGAAAACTAAATACTCGAGGAAGTCTTTTTGTCAATAGTTGGTTCAACTTATGGAAGATAGATCCAAAATGTGTTTCAATTATCTAGAATAAATTTCTCAAGGTTTTTCAGTGGATAAAGAAGGGGATCAACTAGGACATTGGTAATGGGAAAAATGTTTATATTGGGGTTGATCCTTTCATTAGAGATAATGATCATTATGCTCTGCCCAAAGAAATTTTAGACCATTTAGAGATGATTGGTCTAAAAACCCTTGGCCTAGTCAAAAGACCCGATTGGACCATTCTGAAAGATGGATATTGGTTCAATGCTAGAGATGTGGTACTAACAGTAGAATGGGAACTAAGATGTGGAAACTACATAAAGGTATTAAATGAAGTAGGTATGAGATTGAATACAAAAGAGGATAAATTGGCATGGAATGGGAATAAAGAATCAGGTGTTATTACTGCAAAGTTGGCTTATGATGTTATTGTTAAATTTTGGAATAATGAAGACAACAATTGGTTGTATGGTAAGTTGTGGAAATGGAGTACTCCACAAAAATTAAAACATTTTTGGTGGTTATATTTAAAAAAGAAGCTTTTAACCTAGCAAAATCTTATGAGGAGAGGCTAGCAGGGTATGAGGTTTTGTATACTATGTAAACAAGAGAGTAATTCAACCATCCATATTTTTGTTGAACGCTATTTCAACATAAAGGTTTGGTATTTTATTAAAAATATGTTATGCTGCAATTTTGATTGGGGTGATGCTGACTTTAAAGAATCTTTCTCAGCTTGGTTCCAAGAAATAACTTCTTATAAGCTACTTCCAATATTTATATCCTGGTATATTTGGAACATGAGCAATAAGAAAATATTTCAAATATTTCCTCTTAATGTCATGGTATGTGTATTAAAAGGTATAAGTCTATTCAAATATTATATGAAACTTAAGCATTCAAAGAAGACTAAGGTCTTATATGCCCCAACAATAAATTCGCTTTCTGTTGTTGATTTTTTTATGGTGCCTCTTCAAATAAATAATTTGGATGTGGTATCTTTCTTAGCCTAAAAGTTAGAGAAATAATCTAACTTAGTACCATGGTTATCTACCTAGGAGACATAATCATTTGTCTTGTTCTTATGTTCTATGGTCTAACTTAGGCTATACATATTAATACTGGTCAAATAGGTGATTCTGGCTCATTAATTGAAAGTTGAGGTGCTCTACTTTGATCATTCTATCACCCAGATGCCTACATTAATTGCAAACCACTTTCAGCTTTGAATAGGGGCTCTAGTGTGTGAATGTGGTTGTTTTGTGGTCTTCTTGGGTATTTATTTGGCTCCTAAAGACTCTCCCACTCACCCATGCTCTATCCCTTGCTATCCTTCCCTCATTTATGACCCAGTCATGATTCTTACATATTCACACATGCTCACACATGTTCACACATGGATTCGTCACGGTTTGGTTAGGTTTGGTAGCCTATTGGTCAACCTAAGGGGTGTAGGAGTCAAATCTTATCCTAACACTTGTATGCATTCACATGGGCTCCAAGGGATCACGAATTTTCCCCAATGTATTATAAATATGTACCATACAAATACGCAAGATGCACTATAATAATATGATCAGTTATTAGCACCATTCTCATGTGCTATTCTAGTTATTTTTAGTCTCTTTTGTTGTTCTCTTACATATTTTGTCAAATACTTTGAGTTTAAATATTGCTCTAGCTCCAAAATATCATTGAGAAGAAATTATCACATGGTATTAGAGCTAGTTGGAGTTGCAAACAAATATAGAGAGGTTTGAGTCGTTGCTTAAGGAATATTTCCAGAAAATCTGAGTGTTTTCGTTGCAGGTTTTACATTGTTTTTATCACAGGTTGCACAAGTAGGATGGAGTAGACTTAGCCATTTATTGCACCATTCAACTATTTTGAATGGAAGGCCGAAATGGTGATCCATTTGAGGTCAAAATGCCTGTATAGAGTCACCGTGGGGACAAAATCCATGCCCAACTCTGCAGTAGAGAAATCTAAGTACTTCAATTGACTTGATGAAGCTTTTGTAAATCTTTGGCTCAACATTTCGAGGGATATACTCTCCTATTTCATTACGGAAAGGTTTGGAGCCTTGGATCACAAATAGGTGGAAGACTTTCCAATTTCATAAAATTTATGATTATATCTAAGAATAAAGTGCTCTCATAATCTTTGAGAAAATAGAAGAACTATTCCTATTAGAAAGAATATTGGAAGATTCTTCGGGAACACATGCGCAAGCAAAGAAGTGGTAAGCCTAGGCATGCATTGATTGCATGGGTAAAACCCATTCCTAATATCTATGTTTCTGATGGATATGTGTCTAATTTACCTTCTAATATATCAAAATCTAAAGCCTCCATCCCTTCCTTGGAAGAAACCCGACTCAGTTCACCAAGGCTTCCTCCCAAAACTAGTCATTTTTTGCTAGTTTCTAATGAGTCTTCTGAAATATCTTTCCAAATACAATCATATATTTTCCATTTTGATTATCAAGGTGATATACAGGCTGATATACAGCCTATTATAGTCATTGACTCATTTCCCCAACCATTTCATGACCAAAAGACCCGACAACCCTCAAGTTCACTCGTTGGAAAATCTCAAAATTACCTAGTTTCCAATGCTATGTCACTTTTATATGTTTCTTTTATGTATTTTATGTATTTCATTGGTTGAAAAACCATATCATTGGAATTCATGGGACCAATGTTCCATATTTCTGGACTTTCTTTTACCACCCATGATTCAAATCTCAAGTGTCTAGACCCTCCAGCTTTGCTCAATTGCAATTGTGATCTAGTTGCTCACTCTTCTCTCTGTGGACCCATTCTCTCCTGGAGACACCATAAATCATGGAGATATTTACCTTCTGATATATCAAAATATAAAGCCTCCATCCCTTCCTTGGAAGAAACCCGAGTCAGTTCACCAAGGCTTCCTCCCAAAACTAGTCATTTTTTGCTAGTTTCTGATGAGTCTTCTGAAA
>LPNX011212594.1:307906-348228 GCA_001517045.1 Pseudotsuga menziesii
ATCATATCTTTCCCATATTGATTATGAAGGTGATATACAGGCTGATATACAGCCTATTATAGTCATTGACTCATTTCCCCAACCATTTCATGACCAAAAGACTCGACAACCCTCAAGTTCACTCGTTGGAAAATCTCAAAATTACCTAGTTTCCAATGCTATGTCACTTTTATATGTTTCTTTTATGTATTTTATGTATTTCATTGGTTGAAAAACCATATCATTGGAATTCATGGGACCAATGTTCCATATTTCTGTACTTTCTTTTACCACCCATGATTCAAATCTCAAGTGTCTAGACCCTCCAGCTTTGCTCAATTGCAATTGTGATCTAGTTGCTCACTCTTCTCTCTGTGGACCCATTCTCTCATGGAGACACCATAACTCATGGAGATATTTACCTTCTGATATATCAAAATCTAAAGCCTCCATCCCTTCCTTGGAAGAAACCCGAGTCAGTTCACCAAGGCTTCCTCCCAAAACTAGTCATTTTTTGCTAGTTTCTGATGAGTCTTCTGAAATATCTTTCCAAATACAATCATATCTTTCCGATTTTGATTATGAAGGTGATATAAAGGCTGATATACAGCCTATTATAGTCATTGACTCATTTCCCCAACCATTTCATGACCAAAAGACCCGACAACCCTCAAGTTCACTCGTTGGAAAATCTCAAAATTACCTAGTTTCCAATGCTATGTCACTTTTATATGTTTCTTTTATGTATTTTATGTATTTCATTGGTTGAAAAACCATATCATTGGAATTCATGGGACCAATGTTCCATATTTCTGGACTTTCTTTTACCACTCATTATTCAAATCTCAAGTGTCTAGACCCTCCAGCTTTGCTCAATTGCAATTGTGATCTAGTTGCTCACTCTTCTCTCTGTGGACCCATTCTCTCATGGAGACACCATACCTCTGATATTTTATACTGTATATGACATATATTCTGATATTTCAGAGCCTCATGATGTTTGCTATAGATTTATGAAGGTTCTTCATCGAATTGGGAGAAAGATGCATGGTTTTATTCATGATATGGTAGCTACACAATAGGCATATTTTGTTGAATATTTTGATGTTATTTGGGAAAGAGTTTGCAGAGATTTATTTTCCATGGTTGATTATGATATTAGATCAGAGTATGCTTGCAGAATAAGACATTCTTATGTGTTATACACCTGAGTGGCACCTCTCCGTCCGAGTGCTGATATCGCTCATGTCGACACACAAAAGGACACTTATGGATAGAGGTTTGCCCTTAACACTATAGCTTGGCTTGTCATAAAATACATTCTACCTTCATCCAGCTAGTTAATTTTCCATTTATCCATGTTGGGATGTATTCGCGACTCTCATTCTTGACAACTTGCGAGTCATTCGCGAGTCTCCTTCACAGCAAGTCGTGAATCCTTGTATTCGTGGGTTGTGCTTATACAGAGTCGCGAGTCGTTCGTGGGTTGCTCTACTACATACCCGTGAATGTGCTCCTTAACATGAAAACACAAAATCATGCGCTAATGGGAGTTTAGTTAAGTCATTTTACTTAATCTCCCTAACTGCTACAACTTCCCCAACCTTCGAGAACTGCCTTATTTCACCCATATAAATACAGGCCTTGGGGAGGGTTGTAGAGACTTACACTTTGGAGCAAAGTTATGCTGGTGGATTGTTTACAGAAGTCTTTGGAGCAGTGAAACTCAGAATCCTTTGGTGATAGAGGATTCCTTGTCTTAGACGTTTGGTTGTACTCTGAACTTTCTCATTATTGATAGTAAAGAGATTACTTCTTCCACATGTGTCTTATATATCTTGGTTTGATAATTGTTTATGCTTCAGTATTTCATATTTGAATTATCTAACCTGCTAACATATATATATGAATCATTCTATATCTGGAAGATTGTCTCTGAACAGGTGAAAGAGGAGTGAGCCTTGAAGACTTCGGAAGTGGAGTAGATCGGAAGAGGACTAGCAAGGATCGAACGTCGTTAAACAAGTAAGTTCCTTTAATCCTCCTATTTCCTCTTCTGTACTTTAGAAGTCAATTGTCTGCAAGTGTTTGAGTATGTTGGTAACCCCCGACCTACGATTATTAGGTGCATAATCCCTTACAACAGAACTGGGGACTATACTGGGGAAGCCTAGACTATTGTAGGTCATTTCTGTTATCCTGACCAGTTTGCCTGTAAGTCTGCTTGTGGTTTGTTATCCTGGATCTTGTCTACTTCAGTGTTTGAAAGTCTTAGGGTTTTTTCTTTGCTTTTGAAGAAAATTTTTATACCCATTTGCGGGTTGTTCCACTGAACAGTCGCGAATATAAAGTTGCATTCGCGGGTTGTTATATTGCACAGTCGCGAGTCATTCGCGAGTTGCACTGCTAGACAGTCGCGAGTACTCCTAAAGATTTTTATTTTTAAAGAAGAGTTTGCTTGTGTCTTTTCTTGTTATAGTCCTTGTTTTCTGGGAAGACTTTCTTTAAGAATGCTGTAGATTTTGCTTGATTGCCTCAGGTGATCACATATTAGTGCTTTTTGAAAGCCATTTGAGTCTTTTTACTTGATTTATTTACTGTTTGCATCCTGAAGCATTTGGCCTGTTTGGGTTCTTGGTTAAAGTGTCTTAGTCCAGATCAGTGATCAAGGTCTTGGACTCTGTTTTTCCAGTCTTCTTTCTGACAGTTGCTGGTTTGCACTTACCTTTTTAAGTCTGCAGTGGTTTTGTATCATTGTTTGCACCCAAGTTAGGATCCTAGCCTCCTTCTCTTGCTGGTCTGTAGTTTCTGTTAGCCTGTTTGTTTCAGTTTGTAGTTTGTATACAGTTCATAAGTTTTTAAGTTGACTCAAACATAGTGCATTGTAGATGCATAGTAGTTTCTTTGAGCAATTTTTAAAGTGAAAACAAAACATAGTTAGTATTTTGCATTGTGATTTTTGCATAAGTAGTGTTTGCTTCATTTTAAAAATATATAATCTCAGAAAATTACAAAAATATAGGCTTAGTTTCTCTCATAGTTGCATTCAGTTCATCAATACATATTTTGAAAAAATTAAAAGAAGTTTATTTTATAGTGTTAGTTTGCTTTGAATACACCTTTTAATTTCATTTATTTCTTGCTGAGTCAAAACACCATACAGTACATCACTTCCACTTCCTTTTGAGTAAGAAACAACCCTTAAAATAAACGCATAAATTAAAATTTATTAGTAAGTTTTTATTTTTAGGGCCTTTTCACCTACTAGCTTAGGCTAGACTTGTGGGATAGGGAGTGTAAACTTCCCACAAGTTATAAAATCAGACGTAGTGGACCTATCTTTAGGTAAATCCTTGATTCTATCACTGTATCTGGGAAGCTCCTCTCAAACGGGAGTTAAGCACTAGGCCGCGTGGAGCCTTGGACAGAGGGGATAACCCCCCGAATCCTTGTCAAAACGTAACCCAGGACTTTTATGCATCTGGGGATTCTGTCCTAGATAGAGTTTCGGGCTCAGCTACCCTGCCCATGCGTACGAGTTCGGCTTGCGACTGTCCCCCCAGACAGCTGGTATTGTCAAGGTAGTCTTTAGTCTCTTGTCTTTTAGGGTTCATACCTAGGTAAACCGGAAGGTTATTTCTGGTTCACCTTGAACGGGCTTGGAAGGTAACCCTTGTGGAAAGTGCAGGAGGGTGGTGGGTGATTCCTCCACTTGTGCCTGAGAACCCCTCAGGGACGCCAAGTAACTGTTCATCAGCTTTCTTCGGGAAAGAATATCTTTATACCCTGGTTTGATTCCTTGAGACTCTAGGATATTTTTAGTGTATGCTCTGTGGATTTGCTTGTGTTTAGTTGGCCTTAGGGTGTGATTAGTTAAAGTCTTAATTCTGGAGGACCAACTTGTTAGAAGGTCAAGAAGGTTGAGAAACCTTCCTCCTCTTCCTGCATTGGAGCCTCCACCTTTACCAGAAAGGCGGAGATTAGGCACAGACGGTTCTTTTGAACCAGCAGGAGTAAGTGAGGTTCTTGGTGAACCGAAATTGATAGCTAACCGCTTTGACTTTGACACAGTCGAGATAGAAGAATTGCAGACTGACGAGTTTGCAAGAAATTATAATACTCCCTTGACTGATTTGAACGATCCAGTGATCATGCAGGTTAGACCCTTTGATTCACCAGTACTAGGTGTCCCTGTGGGTAGAGTCATGTCTTCTGCAGGAGAAAGTTCATTTGTCTTCACCTGAACCATTCCGGTTGAAGGGATACTACCTCCCCCGGTTAGTACCCCTAGATCTAATTTACCTTCCACACCCTTAACTCCAGCAAGCCGGGTGGTCCAACCACCGGTTTACTCGAACATAGGAGGTACTTATGGTGATGTAGTTACTAGGACCCCCAGTATACATACAATTCCTTCTTCCTTCCCTTACACTACCCAGAGTGGTCCGGTAGGATCCTCGGCCTTTGTCCAAGGATTCCCTTGGAATGGGGGGCACATTCCCCCATCCAGTCCATACGTAGGTCCACCTCCTTCATATGTAGGAGTGCAGTTTGGCAGCAACACCTCTTACGGGAAAAGCTACCAAACCCCTATTTCGGTCCCATACACGAGCTCTCCCTTCTCTTTGTTTAGTGGAGGGATACCTGCTCCAGTCTTTCAGACCCCTACTTCTATGGGGACGGCCCGAACCACTTACACTGCACCTCCCACCCAAAATCCGGTGGCTTACGAATGGAATCTATTCCAAAGCAACCTTCCCACTTCACAACCGGTGTCAGGGGGCAACCCCACTTTTACCTATGGGCATTCGGGGGTAGGACCCTCTAATCCCCAAGTTGGCACATCTAGTGCACCGGTTAGGCCCAAACTTCCCTTTCTGGCAACTTTGAACTTTCCAAACTTATCAAAATTGATGAACGATCTGGTGAGGCATGACCCCTTGTGGCCACCTATTCCCACCAAACTGCCCTCGGACATCCCTAAGTTCGAAGGTAAGGATGGTGAAGATCCTAGGGCACATGCCACCACCTTCCATCTATGGTGTTCTTCCAACTCATTGAATGAAGATTCAGTGAGATTGAGGCTGTTCCAGAGGACCTTGAAAAGCACTGCAGCAAAATGGTACATCGAGCTGCCTTCTGCTTCTTTTAGCAGTTTCTGGGACTTGGCTACCGCTTTCCTTAGCCACTTTCAGCTTCCAGTCCGTTACGATTTTGGAATGGACTTGTTGTCCACCTTTAGACAAAACAAGGAAACCCACATCTCGGATCATATCCAAGAGTGGAGGAGGTGAAAGAGCCTTATCAAAGCCACCATCCCTCCTGAGTTTCTATTAGAATGGTTCCTTAAATCATTGTTACCATACATATCTAAGGATGTTTCCACATCAAGAGTGACTAGTGAGGAAGAAGCCATACTCAGGGCCCAGCAGTTGGATTTGATTTATTCACAGTCTGGGATTTTATATGAAATCATCCCTGAGGCACCTAGGCCTTCTCATGAGGCCGAGAAACCAAATCCTGGACCCCATACCGATGGTGTGGCTGGGTCCGTAAACTCTCCCACTGTAGATTCTTTGACAAAACAACTTCACCAATTATCTATCAAACAGTCTACGGTGGAGGCAGCAAAGGCTGCCCCCTCCTCCCAAAGTGCAAATGTTTTTGCACAAACCTATTCGAAGGGCAATCAGCAGCCCGACAGGAAGAAGAAGAAAGGTAAAAAGGGAGAGGGAAACCAAAATCAAAACAAGCCAAAGCCCGCAAACAATGCTGATGGGGGCAAAAAGGAAAAGAAGAAAGTCAAGTTCCCTTGTAAGTTGTGCCAAGGGGACCACCTTACTCATCTTTGTCCCCTCATGGAACAAGCTCAGAAGCTGTTACAAACGCAACCACCGGCTGTCCTGAAGGATCCTTTTCCCCAAGGGCAGAATTCTGCTTCAGCTTCTACCGTAGCAGGGGGCAGTCAAACTGCTCCTGACCGTAATTATATCAACATGGTATGATCCTCAACTTTGTTACAAACTAGGAACAAGAACTATGAGAAAGAGACTGAAGAGAAGGGTAAAGCTGTAGGTGAACCTTCCAACCCTCTCACTATAGAGAAACCTGCAGAAATAATGCCAAAGATACCCAAAGGTGTCTTTAAGAAGACTTTGCATAACCCAAATGCCCGAGCTGCTTCTAACTACTCTGTGGTTGAAGACTTGGCTCAGACTCCGTGTGCAATGTTAGCTTTGGAGGTGCTATAGAGTTGTCCCGCTCAGCGGGATGCCCTCTTAGCAGCTTTAGGTAGCATGGATTCTTCTGGTCTCACTGTGAAATTTCATCTCTCTGATGTTAAAATTCGCCTCGCTTACCATGTAGCTCTATCGATAGATGTTGTCCATGGTGGTAAGACCATTGGACGAGCAGTTGTTGATGAGGGAGCCTCTACATGTGTTATGTCCTTGGCCTATTGGAAAGCTCTCGGATCCCCAGAGCTGGTCCCATCAACCACTTTACTTACTGCTTTTGATGGAAGGTCTTTCCGTCCACATGGTATCCTGCCGGCTTTTGAGATTAAGTTGGCTGGCAAAGCAGTGTCTGTTGAAGTTGAAGTGATTGATGCTCCCTTGGACTACAATTTGCTTCTGGGTAGGAATTGGACTTATGCAATGTCTGTTGTTGCATCTGCTGTCTTTCGTGTCGTGGTTTTTCCACATGAGGGAAAGCTGGTCACTATTGACCAACTTGATTTTACTCGAAAAGGCCGCTTAGAGTCTAAAGATTCCACTGTGCCATTGGTTGATAAGGCCAAACCTGCTGCACAGAGCTTGGGGGCTGGAATGTACGCATCATTGATGGGAACATTCGATATTCCAGCTCCAGTCCTTTATATCGGTTCTACTACTGTAGGGAAGTCCATTGATTCGGTGGTCGATAGGACTGATCCTTGGTTCCTCCCAACCCCTCAAGAACCAGAAGTGCCCTTATCTGCAGTGGAAGTGGTGTATCAAGCTATTACCCAAACCACTGTAGATCCCATTCCAGATCCTCTTACAGTCTCGGATGATCTGGAAGAAGTCTATATGCCCGCATGGGTGAAAAACTCTTTACATTCCATAGATTGCTTAGACACCGCTTTACCTTTCGATGAAGCTATTCTGGAAGCTATGTGTTCACGTGATAAGATATGTGAGGATCTTCATCACCGATCTTATTTCCTTCCAGAGCTAAGCAAGATAGAAAACCAAGAGTTTCATGTGAGACTATCGGATGATGTTGATACACCTGTCAACCCTTTACCTAGGGAAGGAGTGTTTGCCGAGGGGAATATGGCAAACATTTCCGCCACTATACCAATCAACATCTCTGTAAAACCAGATGTCGTGGAAAATATCTATATAGGTGCAAGCTGCTCTTCGGAGGAGATTGCCATTTATATATCCCTTTTCAAGGAATTCCACAATATCTTTGCCTGGTCATATGAGGAGATTCCAAGCATTGATCCATCTATTGTTCAACATGAGATCCCAACCTATCCTGATGCTAAACCAGTTCGGTAAAAATTACGCCCCGTGAACCCGCGTAAAGCGGCGGCTGTGAAGGCAGAGGTTGAAAAGCTTTTGAAAGCAGGTTTTATATATCCCATTGCTTTGACTGAGTGGGTGTCCAACCCAGTTCCTGTTGATAAAAAGCAAGGGACTATTCGCGTTTGTACGGACTTTCGAGACCTTAACAAAGCCTGTCCCAAGGACAACTACCCCACATCGTTTATTGATCAGATCATAGATGCATGTGTGGGTAGTGAGGTATTCTCGTTTATGGATGGTTTCTCCGGCTACAATCAAATCCAAATCAAACCGGAAGACCAGCATAAAAATGCTTTTATTTTCCCTTGGGGTACATTCGCGTATAGAAAAATGCCCTTTGGATTGAAAAATGCAGGGGCAACCTTTCAACGAGCCATGAAATTTTCTTTTCACGACATAAAATCCATTGTCGAGCCTTACCTTGATGATCTGCCTGCTCATTCTCGCAAGAGGATCCAGCATCCAGATCATTTACGGTTAATTTTTGAGAGATGCAGATACTATAAAATTCGCTTGAATCCCCACAAGTGTGTTTTCTGCATCGAGTCAGGTAGATTGCTTGGATTCATTGTCTCTAGTAGGGGCATTCAGGTGGATCCCTTAAAAGTCAAGGCTATTGTAAATCTGCCTCCTCCTCGTTCACTTAGGAAACTTCAGATTTTACAAGGAAAGTCTAGCTTCCTTCGACGTTTTATCGTTAATTATGCCCAGATCACAAAAGGTTTCATGCACCTACTTAAATAGGACACCCCATTTGTGTGGGATGAAACTGCACAACTCGCGTTTGAGGCATTGAAAAATCCTTGTTGTCAGCTCCTTTATTACGCCTGCCAGATTACTCTAGGGATTTCATATTATATCTGGCCGCGTCGGAGTCTACCATTGGGGTAGTGCTAGTTCAAGAGGATGACAAGCTCGTTGAGCATGTTGTCTATTATCTTAGCCGCGCTCTAGTAAGGCCTGAGCTTAAGTACTCCCACGTCGAGAAGTTAGCCTTAGCAGCTGTTTATGCTGTACAGAGGGTACGGCACTACATCTTACTGAGGACCACTACTGTAGTGGCGGATGTAAACCCCTTCCAAAATGTTTTATCCCGATGCATTATTGGGGGAAAATTCAATAAGTGGATAGTCATTCTCCAAGAGTTTGACTTGGTTTTCCAATCCGCTAAATCCAAAAAGTCCTTAGTTTTTGCCGAGCTTATAGCAAAATTCCCTACGGAAGAAGATGTAGTGGTTGAGGATGACTCATTCCTAGATGAGCACATCTTCCTTATATCCACCTCTGATCCTTGGTACGGAGATATTCTTATATATCTCCAGAATTTGAAGTATCCCACCGCTTACTCTAGGGAAGACCGACGCAAGTTACGCCTTCATGCTAAAAACTACCTCATTATAGGAGATACATTATATCGACGAAGGGTAGATTCTGTCTTGCGTCGCTGCCTTACTCATGAGGAAGTGGAGATTGTCCTAAATGATTCCCATAGCGGAGCGTGTGGGGGTCATTTATCTGGGTTAGCAACGGCCCAGAAGATATTACGTGCCGGGTATTTCTAGCCCACCATCTTTAAAGATTGTGTGGAGGATGTGAAACGTTGTCATCCATGTCAGCTGTACACCAGAAAAATGTGGTCACATCCTGCTCCCTTGTTTCCCGTTGTCTCGGTAGGCCCCTTCATGAAGTGGGGGATGGATTATATGACATGCAACCCAGCCTCGGCTGGGGGGCATAAATACATCATTGTCGCTGTCAACTATTTCACAAAATGGGCAGAGGCAATGCCTACTTTCAAAGACAATGGGGAAACTGCAGCTTTCTTCGTGTTTAATCAGATTATTGCTAAGTTTGGTATTCTCAAAGTGATTGTCACTGACCATGGCAGTCATTTCCAAAATCACATGATGATAGAGCTGACCACCATGCTCGGATTTTGACAAGAACATTCTTCTCCTTATTATCTGCAAGCAAATGGTCAGGTTGAGGCTGTAAACAAGACTTTAAAAACTATACTTAAACGTACTATTGATGCAGCCCGCTCGAATTGGCACATCATGTTATATCCTGCTCTTTGGGCTTATCAAACCAATGTCAAAACTACTACGGGTTTTTCCCCCTTCCAACTTGTTCACGGGGTGGAAGCTATTACGCCGATTGAATGCGAAATCCCATCGTTGCAAATTGCTATTCATGTGCTACCTGACACAACTGAGCTTGAGGAATGGTTGCTCCATTTAGAACACCTTGATGAACAACGTAGAGATGCGTTGACTGCAAATAAAGCTCATAAGAATAGGGTTAAATCTCAATATGATAAAACGGTCAAACCTCGGGTTTTCTCTGAGGGGGAACTTGTCTTGCTCTGGGACCAAGATAAAGAACCCCTGGGGGCAGGAAAATTCAAGGCCATGTGGTTGGGACCCTATGTTGTGTCTAAAGTTTTGAGTAAAGGTGCATATGAATTAGTGGATTATGATGGGAATAAGATGCCTGAGCCTAGAAATGGGCTCTACCTGAAGAAGTACTATGCCTAGGCTTAGCACTTTTTCTTGTATATTAATGTATGTATTTTTATGTACATTAGGTTGTCAGTTTCGTTTTTTATACTATCTGCTGGTTGTTGCAGATGTCTTCCGAGATGTATGTAGGTTTTCCTAATGGCGCCAGCCGTCACACTTGTAAATTGGCTTCGGCAGCATGGGTTATCTACTCCCCCTCAGGACAGCTTGTTGCTGCGGGTGGCGCTTGTCTAGGTCCTGCTTCCAATAATGTTGCTGAATATAGGGCTGTAATTGAGCTCCTATGGGATGCTTTGTTACGAGGCATCACCCAGCTTGAAGTCCGTTTGGATTCTCATTTGGTTGTTTCCCAGCTCAATCGAGCCTATCAGGTGCGCAATCCTACATTGTTACGTCAGTTCATGCAAATACGTTTACTGGAAAGACATTTTGAAGTTATTACTTTCAATCACATTCCACGAAACCAAAATTCATTAACTGATGCATATGCTAATTATATTTTGGACTGGCATCTCACACACATTCTATAAAATAGACAGCAAATACATAAGAAACATTTGTAAATAAGCTGACAACCAAACACAAATATATATATATATATATATATGTAAATATCTGTCATAGATAGGTCGAGTCTGATCCGTAGATCCCATCATGTACAAAATATACAAAAAGTGGATCATCATCCATCAAAATGTCCTAAAACTAAGCCTGCCCGCCATGGCCACTAGGACCTCCTTGGTCCCCGTGATCTCTGTGCCCCCTAGCTTCCTCAGCCTCTTCGGCTTTGGCAGCCTCCACCGCATCTCTGTATACACATACTGCTCTAGCTACTCGTCTGAAAAGACGTAGCGAGGCCGGTGGAACCCCAACTACTTACTCCTGCATAGCTACAGGGAGATGCTCTATCCGTATCATAGGTACTAGCTCGGTCAGCCTGCCTAGCTTCGCCTCGAGTACCGTGATCAATCCTGGGTCTCCCCCTGCAACAGGACATATGAAGGTACGTGGGTGCCCTTCAGGGCGGACTGGTCCAATATCTGCATTTTGACACATAAATAGGGTTTAGACTTGCACATATGTATATATCATATCATTTGAAAATCCATAAAAATTTGATAATGATAAAAAATAAAAATGACTTACCCATCTCTCCCCATGCTCCTCCTGGAGGGAGGACTAGGTCGGGATCACCTCAAAAATCTAACCCAGCGTATGGAAACTGCTCCAACGCTGGCACCTGCCGTTCCCACCATGTATAGAAATCATCATCATACATGCTATGTACTACATCTCCTCCTCCTTGACGGAGGAAGATATCTCCCCACCGGCTCAGCCTCGGCTGCTGTGGATGACGGACCTGTAATGGTATAGCAGGGCTCATAGCTCGCACCCTCTCAAAGAAGAATGCTACCAGTATACTAGCATATCCAAATTTCTTCCGTCTTCCCCTCCTACAGTTAGATAATTGCCTCTTCATGATGGGGGCAATTCCCGTACACCAATCGAAGAGAGTACCTCTAAAGCTGTCCACCGCCACTCTCATCTGAGTCCTGGTGGCCATGTGTAACCCTGCTGACCCTGAAAGTCTCACTATAGTACTGGCCAGTACCTGTAGTGTAAGATCCTGAATATCTGCAATGAGAACGCTGCTGCTTTTCTTTTGAGTACCAGGCCTGCATAATACATCGACATAGTTCTAGACACTCAAGGGGTCTCCACCCCTGCCAGTGCCTTCCAGGTTCACTGGTGCTCCCCGATGTGACAACCCGGTTATGAAGTAAATGTCTTATGTGGTAAACTCCAAAGTCTCACCTTGGATGTTTAACATCCCCAGGTCATGGTCCTAGTAATGGACTAAGAACTCTAATATGCGGACATTGGCCCACATGGGCGATGTGCAAAAGAACTTGAGAAGCCCACTAGTCCTCAATGCTTGGATAGTAGGCGAGCTTTGGAGAGCCGCTTGATCCATAGCTTCATGTTCCCTCTCTCTCCACTCCAACACCATGTTTTTCCTGACAAAAACATACAATTTGATTCAGTATTCCATAATAAAATTTAAAAAATTTTGACTATTTTTAAAACATTTGACCTATCACGCAGCATTCGCGACTATCCATTGGGACAAGTCGCGAGCCATTCGCGACTTTCCTATTCAGCAACTCGCGAATGGAACTCGTATTCGTGAATATTACGCTTAGCAACCCGCGAATACATTTTGCCACATTTTAGGTTGATGAAAAATACTAAATTAACCCCTAAATTCAAAATTTGTTTGGATCAAATTGAAGCGCTAAGGCTGTAGATTTACCTGAAGCTGACGGTTTCTGAATCCGACGGTCCAATTGGCCACAGCGATCAATCAAAGATAGAGGGTAAACTTTCCTTTTTTGGTTCAAAAAGTGCAATGGTATGAAATGTTTTGATTTTCAAACTATTTATAGAAATAAAATTTCGTAAAGTGGGTCTTTTTATATAGTTTAAAAAGACAATTGATTAATATCACCCTTTTTGTGCCTTGGAACAGGTTTACCAACTTTTCAAAGTGTTGATGCTTCTATAGGGTGGTTTTTGCTCTTTCCAACACATGTTGGAATTTTATCACTCCACATTAACCTTAGTACTCAACATTTTGCCACGGACTATGGTATTCTAAGCCATTAGTCCCTTGTCTCTACCATTGTTCTTCTGTCGCTAGGGTCCCTTTTCATGAGTATCATCCTTATATGCCATTGTCGTCCTTTGGTACTCATTTCGTCACTGTTTCAGGCCCAGGGGTTTCCTCATAGCTATTTTTCATGCCAAATAGAGCTTCATATGAATCTCTTTTTACAATCTATCCCTTTATAGGACTCCCCAACCTTATGGAGTTTCTTTAGGCCCAGGTCTGACTCCTTCAAAACAGACTTGACTGCCGAGTTATCTCGTCCGTTCAAGCTCGTTAAGAATATGTGAACGGGCATCCGCATTGGTTGTAGGTTATCTCTTTCTCAGAACATGCGGAATAATACGAGAAAGGATCACTCTCTTTTCTTCGGAATTGAGAAGAGTATTCTCAGGTATAGGTTTATCACTTTTCTGGACCTGAGGGACTAAATTTACGGAAAAGGAACACCCGGTTTGAGCTTAGTTTTCTCTTTTTCGTGCTCTGGACCCAAACATGAAAAAGATTCCGAGTGTACATTGTGTCTTTGTCATGCTCGTTAAACACTAAAGAACAAAGCAACGAGTTTATTGTTGTAAGCCCCATTTCTCGTAACCAAATGGATCTTTCCAAGTGATCTTGCTTTCCTTCACACTCGTAAAACTCAAGCTATTTTATGTTGTTTTGGAAGGAGCGTTGGGTAGGTGGTAATTTAACCTTTTTCGGACCTTCCTGACTAAGTACGAAAAACGTTCACCTTTTCTTCTTCGGAAGTTAAGAGAGTTCTTCTGTGGTTTGTTTTATACTTTTTCGGCCTCAGGAGACTAAATTGGACGAAAAAGGACCCCCCTGGAGTCTTCTTTGGCATTTTCAGACTCTCTAAATGTGAAAATACCGCATGAGCATGTACTAGTTCAGGCTCATTAAATCCACAGATCAGTGTATCAAGCATTATTTTCCCATCTCTTCAAGCTTGTTAAAAAATGAAGAGGGAACCGAGTTTACTTTCCTGGACTCGTTAAAACTTAACAGGGAAGGTAAGGAAGAAGTTTTCTCTTGTTTTCAGTAATGGCAGCATGTCCTCCTTGAACATAGCACTCTTTGCTTTCCGATATCCATGTTTCAGTATACACTTGTGTTCAGCTATCACTTTGAGTTTTGACTCCTCCCTTTGTCCATGATACCTGGGGAATCTGCTCATGTCTCATACATGACAGATAAGTCTAGTTGTTCTATCTATCTGTTGTATGCTTCCTTGGGTCATCTCTGTGTTGTAATCACTGTTCAAGGATTATACCTAATGTCTGATCTATCACCTAATCCCATCACTGTTATATCTGTTATCCATTTACTTGTGTCTCCCATATTTTCCCTAGTTCCTAGTCACTCTTGTGATCCGTTGGAGGATCCATTGCCTTCCTTATCACAGTATGGTTCCGTTTCAGCACCTCCTGATGGCGAAGACCTAGAGTTTTGACGATCGTACCTCTGGATTCACTTTCATCATTGGTGAACTCCTTTGCTTCAGTTGTCAATTATCACTTATTGGTTGAAAAACTGTTGAATCCTCTCCATGTTCGACTTCATCTTACCCTTATTCACATGGCTTGGATTGTACTGGTTCTTTGGGATCATTTATGAAGACCTTAGTCCCTCATTTTGGACTAAGTTGCGCAAGACCATGTTCTATTCTGATATCCAACTCCCAGATCTTTGAAGACTCATCATTATTGTATTGTGGCTTCGATCCACCTTTGTAATATACGTGGTTTCTACCCGTATCATATGATGTAATCAAATATTGTAAAGGAGCTAGTGTTCCAATAAATTAAACATAGTATCCTCAGATGTAACTTTGTATATCACATTATTATGTATTTGTTTCAGGTACTCTCTCTGCTCCATTAGATTTCTGAGTTTCTCCAGAGTTAAAGATTATAATGTATTTCGGCCATCATTCCCCTCTGACCTCACACATTAGGGGGCATCTGTTATACACCTGAGTGGCACCTCTTCGTCCGAATGCTGATATCCCTCATGTCGGCACACAAAAGGACACTTATGGATAGAGGTTTGCCCTTAACACTATAGCTTGGCTTGTCATGAAATACATTCTACCTTCATCCAACTAGTTACTTTTCCATTTAGCCATGTTGGGATGTATTCGCGACTCTCATTCTTGACAACTCACGAGTCATTCGCGAGTCTCCTTCACAGCAAGTCGTGAATCCTTGTAATCATGGGTTGCGCTTATACAGAGTCGCGAGTCATTCGCGGGTTGCTCTACTACATACCCGTGAATGTGCTCCTTAACATGAAAACACAAAATCACGCACTAATGGGAGTTTAGTTAAGTCATTTTACTTAATCTCCCTAACTGCTACAACTTCCCCAACCTTCGAGAACTACCTTATTTCACCCATATAAATACAGGCCTTGGGGAGGGTTGTAGAGACTTACACTTTGGAGCAAAGTTATGCTGGTGGATTGTTTACAGAAGTCTTTGGAGCAGTGAAACTCAGAATCCTTTGGTGACAGAGGAGTCCTTGTCTCAAACGTTTGGTTGTACTCTGAACTTTCTCATTATTGATAATAAAGAGATTACTTCTTCCACATGTGTCTTATATATCTTGGTTTGATAATTGTTTATGCTTCAGTATTTCATATTTGAATTATCTAACCTGCTAACATATATATATGAATCATTCTATATCTGGAAGATTGTCTCTGAATAGGTGAAAGAGGAGTGAGCCTTGAAGACTTCAGAAGTGGAGCAGATCGGAAGAGGACTAGCAAGGATCGAACGTTGTTAAACAAGTAAGTTCCTTTAATCCTCCTATTTCCTATTCTGCACTTTAGAAGTCAATTGTCTGCAAGTGTTTGAGTATGTTGGTAACCCCCGACCTATGATTATTAGGTGCATAATCCCTTACAACATTATGATGTCCCTCCATTATCAAATGATGACCATCAAAGGGCCTCTCCACATTATCTTTGTCTACAACACTTTGATGCATTGATGCATGATCTTGGAATCCACAACATCTTCCCCAAGTCCATCACCAAGAAGTTATTCTTTCATCTCATTCAAGTGAAGAAGAGAACCTGTTCAATACCTTTTTATTCATCTATGTCGTATCCATTTTTCAGGGGAGGTTTTGTCCCACGAGGTTTTCCTCCTTACCTCGGTTACATGGATTAATAAAATTTTGTTGTAAAAGGTGACTTGTGCCTTAGTTTCCAAGGCCTTAATAAATCATTTTGAATAATTTTTACTAAGTTAGGATTAAGGGGGGGTGTTAGAGAAATAATCTACCTTAGTACCTTGGTTATCTACTTAGGAAACAAAATCATTTGCCTTGTGCTTATGTTATATGGTCTAACTTAGGTTACATTTATCAATACTGGTCAAATAGGTGATTCTCGCTCATTAATTGACAGTTGAGGCACTTTACTTTGATAATTGTATCATCCAAGCTTCTGCATTAATTTCAAACCACTTCCATCTTTGACTAGGGGCGCTAGTGTGTGAATGTGGTTGTTTTGTTGTCTTCTTGGGTATTAATTTGGCTCCTAGAGACTCTCCTACTCACACATGCACTCTCCCATGCTAGCCTTCCCTAGTTTATTACCAGGAATGCTTCTTTCCTGTTCACACATGGATTCGTGACTGTTTGGTTAGGTTTGGTAGCCTATTGGTCAACCTAGGGGGTTTAGGGTTCAAACCCAGCCTGACACTTGTATGCATTCACATGGGCTCCAAGGGCTCACAAATTTTCCCCAATGTATTATAAATATGTAGCATACACATCTACAAGATGTACTGTAATAGTATGATCAGTTATTAGCACCATTCACATGTGTTATTCGAGCTATTTTCACTCTTTTTTGTTGTTTTGTTGCATATTTTGTGAAATAATTTGAGTGTGAATATTGCTCTAGCTCCTAGATCTCACTGAGAAACAATTCTCACACTAAATAAGGACCGCTATTTTTTTTGAGGTTGGGTGGAGGGATTGGTAGTGATACTAAGGAAAAACTTCTGACTCTTTGGGGCTTATTGCATTGGTATTTCGGATATATGTATCTTTGGGGATTCAAAAGTGGTCATTAAATGGATCGATTGCAATTTCAATCTACAAGTTTTGCTGCTTAAACAATAGTGCCAGAAAGTAAAGTTACTAAAAAGCTTCTTCTCTCATATTTCCTTCAGGCATATCTCTAAATTTTACAATATGAAGGCATACTTCATCTCAAAAAAAGGGGTCCAAACATAAAGGAGGCCTTTTGTTGATTCATGAATTTTTTGAAGGGAAAATTCATAGTGAAGGAGTTGTTGATTTAGTTGATCTACTTAAGAAAATGGAGATCAACCATTGCAACGGATTCACACACAATAATAATTTGTATTACTTCGTCATACACACATACATCACATATATATATAGTTGGAGTGAGATCCAACTAACTCCAAACATGGAGATGTTGGTTGAGAGAATATCTCAACAGTCTCCTACAAAATCTCAAACCAATCCCAAACTTAGTATGCTGCACTAATGTGAGTATTATCTCTAACACCCACCTTTAATGCTTACATTTCAAAACTTACAATATTGAAAAGATAAAATTTGTCATTGTCTGTCTCACTGGTCTTCATACGCATTTACACCCATCTCTGAACTTCATAGACACGCTCTTTCTGTCCAATCATCTTCGAGCTACCACTTCATACAGCACAGATACAACTGCTTCCGACCATCTTTAACGTTCTTTGTACAACTGACGCTTCTCGACCTCCCGAAGGACAATCTTGATACTGAACCATCCTATGAATACACTTCCATCTACGAATATTTTGCTTTCAGCTATCCGCAGTTATCTAGGAGAATGATTCGGATACTGAATGTCTTCAGTAGTCAGTTTCACAACTTGACCTTACATAAAATAACCTGTAACTAATGCTCCCAGAGCACGACGGGTCACATCAGTGTATAACAAACTTAGACATAATTAAATCAGTGATCTGTTCTCTCCCGGAGCACGACGGGTCAAGAACAACTAACTTAAATTATGTAGTCTGTTCAATAATTGGTTCTACTTTACAACTTAAACAATATAAAAATAAATATACATAACAAATTTCACAGAACCGCAAACCCATCATGAAATAAATATTCGATGATGCCTCCAGAAATCTGCACGCTGAATACTGGCTTCCAGATTAGAAGCGACTTCATTCCCTAGCTACTTGACGAATCTATTATAAGGGTGACTCTGCCACGCTTAACAGATTTGCGATCTTATTTCTACCACAACAACGGTTCTTCAATTTATGTTGGATGCAACACCTCCTCAGAGATGACAGTCAGCAAATCATAGCCAGCATCTCCTCGTGAGCAATCTTTGACAGGGACGTCCCCCAAACTGGATTGCTTCTCTTCGTAGACTTGACTTCTTTTGCACAAATCTCCACACGCCTGCATAGTGGATGTTCTCCGCGTACAACAGTTCCTTCAGATCTAGCGATTTCCAGACAGCTCACCTTCAGATACAGAAAATAGCTAGATGGTGCTTCTTGCACATCAAACAAATCGCACAAGTTTAACATAGGCAACGATACCATTAACAGCAACAGGTCCTCCTCTTTTGTTTTCACCGTAGGCAGCCCTGCAGGTAAACAATGAACACACAACACTCTCACAAACAAAAGGATTCAACACTCATAATCTATGTATGTACAGAGAACCTCTTCCAAACTATTTCATCTTCCTGGGCACTCCCGTGAGGGATTAATCCCAGCCAAGCTCTGATACCAACTTAAGAAAATGGAGATCAGCCATTGCAACGGATTCACACACAATAATAATTTGTATTACTTCGTCATACACACATACATCACATATATATATATAGTTGGAGTGAGATCCAACTAACTCCAAACATGGAGATGTTGGTTGAGAGAATATCTCAACAGTCTCCTACAAAATCTCAAACCAATCCCAAACTTAGTATGCTGCACTAATGTGAGCATTATCTCTAACAGATCTTGACTTTTTATAGAGTATAGAAGATTAAGATTTACACAAGTCTCTATTTTTTAGGAAGGAAGTTGTGTGTAAGTTGTTTTTGTGTAATGGGTCGAGGGTATTGAACACATACAAGATGCTGTATGAAGACTAGAAATAAGTTAAAGTTGATATGTACTTACTTTTTCTTTGATTCAATGAATAGAAAAAAATACCTTTTCTATTTAAAGAAAAATGGTACATTAGAGAGAAGCTTTTTAGATTTTTAATAGTT
The DNA here is from genome assembly GCA_001517045.1 of Pseudotsuga menziesii. Classification (NCBI taxonomy): domain Eukaryota; kingdom Viridiplantae; phylum Streptophyta; class Pinopsida; order Pinales; family Pinaceae; genus Pseudotsuga; species Pseudotsuga menziesii. The sequence continues at coordinate 326,929 of LPNX011212594.1, forward strand.
TCTATATTTATATTTTGAAACATATTCATGATAACATACCTATAATCCTCCCAAACTTTTATTGTAAAAATTGATATTAAAAATATTATTACAAAATATTTTATCCGAGTTTTCAAGTTAATCACACTATTTAGAATATATTTTTAGTCATGATATTCTTGTAGTTAAAGAGGTTCCGGTAAGTTATACATGCATTGGTACCAGTTATCCATTCATCATCTATCTACCAGTTATTTTTTATATATAATTTTTTTAATAATTGTTTATTTCAGTTTTTAAAGGCTTTCTACATAAATATAAATAACAAATATATTATTGAGAAAGATGCACGCACGTACTTTCTGTGTGCTTGCTTTGAAGTAGGCGAGCAGCCAAACACAAATAGTGTATAACGTGGAGGGCCGATGGGTCTAAATTATCAATACTACCCAAATTGTAATAATAAAGAAAGGCAGCTTACAGAGCTATTTCCTTTGATTGTGGCATGCCACTGTGGTTAAATGTATTGCGTGCCAGGGTGGTTAAAAATATTGCGGTTTCAATTTAATTAGCGGTCTATCTTTGATTATGATAAAGTAATGAAATCCTGAGTAACTTATATTATAGAGTTCAATTTCGATTTAAATAGTAACTGCAGTTCCCACTTTATTTATTTTTGTTTATATTCAATTTCGTCATCAAACTGATAGTAGCTGCAGTTTCCACTTTATTTATTTATATTTATAATCAATTTAGTCATCAAACTGACAGTTTTGGAAACTAAATAAGTGAGCCGCGACAACCTATTGACAGTTTTGAAAACTAAACAAGTTACCTATTGTATTACCGAAAGTTATAGTAGTAATATATTTGTGGAATCTGTGTACTGCTTTATATAAACCAGTTTTCGTTTTCATTAGATTAATACTTACTTTGTAGCAGACAGTTAAAAGGAGAAGATCTGTCGGCATTGTGTCCAAAAGAGCTCCATCAGTTAGAGCAACTATTAGAGACGAGCTTACAACGTGTACGAGACAAAAAGGTTTTCAAACACTTACTTATGTACCCCACAACTTCTACATTTTTTAAAGTCCCATAACACTGAGAAATGTCGACCAAATAGTTCAGAAAAAAATTATGCCACCTGAAACTCACACCCCACTCTGTAATTTTTATTTCAGGATGAAGTTTTGATTGAAGAACTTGAAGACCTGTATCGAAAGGTATATTTTAATCCATCCCTTATCTATCCATTAAAATCGAAAACCATCAGTATTTTGCCACCAGTTTCTAGTGTAGTGTAGGTCTGTGCTTTATATCATCTTTGTTATCCATTAATGTTAATCTGTGAATTCTCACGCTTTGGCTGTGACTATGAAGCAGGAAAGTTGCTTGTCCGAGGAAAATATCAAATTACGGAAGATGGTATTGACCATTCCCTTAGCCCATTAATGATCAGTAGGGTATATCAAAAGAACTAATTAGCACTGTGTTTTTGTATTTCGCTGGGTATAACTTGTTCTAATCAAATTGCATTGATATGTTGTGCTTAGCTCTCAATGATGGAATCTTCAACTAGCGTAGCAGGAACAATCCAGGACTTTTGTCTGATGGAATCTTCAACTAGCGTAGCAGGAACAATCCATGACTTTTGTCTGGAGAGTATGAACGGCAGTGAAGTACCAGCTGAATCCTCTGAAGCGGCCATAAGTGTTCCTGATATCTCCCTTCAACTAAACCTGTCTTCAGACTCCTCTCGGAGTTATCACGTGACATCAAAGAGTAGAGTTGTACCCCGGTTGTGGTAGCAGATTCTTTTATCCACTTTCCTTTTAATCTCATCGTCTCCTGTCCGATTCTTCAGTAACTCATCAGGAATGGAGTTCTTTATCACGCTAAATTACTCATCTCATCATGATCTCCCAAGAAGTTAATATTTGATCAACCTCGGAGCAAACTCTGATTATAGACGCAAAAGATGGCCAGCCCGACTGAAGCCACTGGACTATATTTTTCTGAATTCCTAAGGTGCACTGCCAGAGATGGGTTCTTTTGACTGTATTTTCTGGTTTGTATAATCATTTCTGCGTGTTTTTTTAGGTCATGGTTGCTATAGTTCCTCAAAATACCTTTCAATCGCCTCATTTTCTCAGAGCAATGCAACCGCTGTAAGCTAGTTGTTAAATAAGAAATGAACATATTTTATTTAAATATATATGTCATACGTTGTTATATAATTAAATTGGAGGGTTGATCTTAATTTTAATTTTAAAGTTAGTTCGAATCTTCTAGTTCACTTAAATCATAAAGTAAATTCAAAATATATTTTAATGTATTAATATGTGTTAAATAAAATATTCATCTTACAACACATTGATTGAATATCAAAATTGTAGCAAGATAATGGCATGTTAGGTTCATATTGTTGTCATTATTTTCTTTATGTGCTATTTTCTTTATGTGTTGTGGGATTTGGATAATGATCTTGTTTCAATATTTTGGGATTTTGATTTGCATATAAATTGCTGGTTTTCAAAGTTGAATATTTTCTATCTTATTGGCCCTATCAATCTTCCAAGAAAGTGGTATTTTTTTTTTTGACTGAAACATACCAGTGATTAAAGACTCTCAATGAGTGAAAACATTTTATGGAAGACAAATAAGTGAAGCATATGATTGGTGACAATAGTTTAAGAGTGGTATAAAAATGTTTAGGAAAAAAAAATCTTGAATTAGGAGAAGATGGTCAGAATGTTGAGAGTTAAGTCTGTAAATGTGCTATGAATCTATATTTTTAAATTATCATAAGATATAAGATTACATACCATGTTCATAAGGTAAGCTAGTTTTTGCAACAAGTTTGAGAAGAATTAGTAGTGTTCAAAGTGATCAATGTTACAACAATAATTGGTGTATCCTTCCATTTTCTTTTGTATAGATTTTTGTAAATATATAAGATATTTGATAAGAATAACAAAAAAACAATTAAATTGGTGTTGCAATAAAATGTGGTATTGCAAAATAAAGTGACCTTATAACAATATAAATGCAAGGAGATGATGTTATTACATATGTAAAAATGGAAGAAATGTCTATAGGGATGTTTCATTCCCATGATTTTTTTCTTTTCAATTTGTTGGAAGTGAAGAGAAACTTTTAACAATTGAATAGAAATTACATAAATTATAGAAACTTGGTGGTAGTTTTTATAGAGTTAATGAAAGAGTGTATAAAATTAATAGAGAAGAAGCAAGATGGTGACACTATAATAGAGGAGTGGTTGCAACAAAATATGGATACTCTTGGGAAAAATACTACTTGTGAAGCACACTAAGATGGTGGTAATGATGGATCAATGGGAGGATTAGAATTTTGTAAGCATCATTGAGATAGAGTAGTGTGAGCTAATGAACCCCACAATTTTGATAGGTGAATCAGTTGTAGCAAGTGATAGAAAGTATGATGATGATTAGGAGGAAGATAGATCGAGTGAGGAAGATGAAAAAATTGAGAGAGAATTTGAAGAGATGTTTACAATTGTGGATGGTAAAGGTGTATATTACAAACAAGCAAAGAGAAGAATATTGAATGGATAGTGTTGAATGATTAGTAATGACTTTGGATTATTCTTTATTAAGTTATTAGTAATATGGTGCTCACATTTTCAACTAAAAGAGAATCACTACTATATTTAGAGTCCAAATTCAACATTTAAATTTATGTATGATAAATAAAAACAATTTAATATAAAAAACTAAATAAAACAAGAATAGCAGCAATGCTGCTTATACCCGCCTCTAAGAAATATTTAAATGGCAAGTAAATGAATATGTTTAAGTTATTAATGTTTTTTAAATAAATTTCAGTAAAAATATAATCCACCAAGTCTTTATAAGCATCATATTTATTTTTTTGCAATGTTGCATTTAAGCCTTAAAATATGTAGGTGTATTTTTTCAAATATATTTATTGTACTTAAATTATATAAATTTAATAACTAATATTTATAATTTTAATTTTAATACTTTGTATATATATTTGTTAAATGATGACATACAATTAAGCTCTTTAAATCATTAATAACAATGTTTTAATGGTATAGTTTTGTTCAAAAATTTAGTATATAATATGAAAAATTAAGTAAACTTGGATAAAAATACTTTAATGATAAATTTGTGAAATATTTATTGTATTATATGGAAAATAAAGTAAAATTATAAATAAGCTTTAGTTTTATATCTTGATATATAAAATTAGATCATTTCTCACGGCTACAAATTTTACAGCTTTGCAAAAGAAATCCATTTCTATACTGTTACATTTATTTTTATTTTTTGCATGTATACAGCTTTGCAAAAGAAATCCATTTCTATACCATTACATTTATATTTTTTGCATGTTTTTATGCGGAAGGCCATTCTTACAGTGAGAATCAAATATACGATACACTGATGCTTAAAAAAATGATATAGTTTGTCCGTAACACTAAAAGAAAAGATAATAAACCTTTTCCATAAAAAAATTAAATATTATAAAATATTAATACATTAATTTTACACATTTATAAGATATATATATTTAGAAAATGAAATTCGTATATAATATACAATTAAAAAAATTATTTATAAATAATACATTCCATAACAATCAAATATTATATAAGATTAATACATTGATTTTACACATACAAGAAATATTTCGATATAGATATTTGTACATAATACATAGTTTAAAAAATCACATAAAACATCAACCAGAAACCATAATACATATTTGGGCGCCAGAAACCATCAACCAGCCCTCGCGCATAGCTTCATTGACTTCTATTTTAAAACATAGTTTCCATTAACTGACAGGCAGACGAATTACGTGTCAAAACATGCAATTGACCAAAGCCACGTTGAATCCATGCAAAACCACATGCACAACGTCCTCTATGAACTGGGAGATGGACCACGTCAGCAGAGAACTAGGAGATGGACCAAGTCGAGCTCTGCTGGTAGAGTACTCTCATTTACGGTCATATATCCTCCTCTCTTTGGAGAAGATGCCTTAATCAATACAGGCTTGCTCAGCATAATGATTGAAGCTGTGCAGAATTAACCAACGTTCAAGATACAGGTTAAATTTGTCATTTGGTCGTAGGTTTGGAATTATTTCAAGTTTCCCTTGTGATATCTCATTCCTTCATCTCCTAGCTGCAAGTGCAGGCTTAGGCAACATGAAGAATGCATTAAAATATTGAAAATGGCACTCGCTATGTGCATCCATGAGAAGGTTTTTGAGCTGGATTTTGGAGCCTTTCAACATGAGAATGCATTGAAATTTTACAATGAAGGACTCAAAATTCAGTAGGCCAAACCTAGAAAGAAGCTTTGAGGGCTTGAAGAGATTGAGGTTTTCATAAAAATTAAGAGGTCATAGAGTGGCAGCAAGGACAACAGCCTTCCTTTATGTTTCTCGATTGCCTATGATGAAAAATCCTGGCGTGCACCTACCCATTCATTTCAAAGATGGTTTCTTATAGCCAAAAGTCTGCGAGGAATTTAGTGGGAGTGAAGCATGTTTCAACCCAAATGATAGTCGACAATTTTGGATCAATTTAACACATGGAGGGGAAGAAATCCAAATGAAGTGGTTGCATTCATGGGGTTTGCATCCCGAGTTCCAACCCGCTGGTACCTGTGGAGTGCTGGCTAGCTATCGCTTATCTGCTTCTAGCAATTGCGAACTGCATATATACATGGAGTTACAGGTAAGACATCGACTTTCACTCATTCTATAGCGTCTTGACCACTTTGGAGGTTATTCTACTGCTTTAACCATTTTTTTTGCAAATGCGGACAATTGTCCCTTATATATAGCATGAACTTACTTGTTCTTTACCTGCATGTGTAAACGACGGGTTCCTTTTTTCTCTGTCATGTTTTAAACAGTTCACGCTCCATCAAGTCCATGGGGGAAGGGCCTCGAGCCATCCGCTCAAACCGGTCGTGACCAAATCTCTGAGTTTTCTGTGTAAAAATCGGTTGTTAGTGAGGAAACGTTTCAAGCATTTAGTGAGTAATATTAGAGAATGAATCCCTTACCAGTAATTTCATGTAAATATTGAGTTCGCCTTTTAAAACTATAGACTAATCATGCATCCTATAATCCAAAATTATCCTTATTAATGGCAATGAATCCAAAGTTACACAGTAAAATATGAGAGGAATGGCTTCTTACTATAATAATGTATAAAGATAAATCTTACTTGACAGAAATATGGAGACTATGCTGAATCTAAAATAGGCCACACTCCAGCAAAATCTTGCAGAAAAGAGAAAACAAGGTAGACAGTCCTCTTGTAATAATCAGCGCAAGCATCGGAATATAAAATCAAAATACGATATTCTAGGATTTAACTCGGTTTCATCTATTCATACTATACAGAATTCAGAATTCATTTTGGCTCTGATAGAGCAATGTGTTGCAACCTTTTATAAATGGCATTAACTGATAGGTATAGAGAAAGTGCAGAATAAAACATATATAAAGAGATTGTTTCCTTAATTCACTCTTCTAAGAAGAATGAAAGTAAAATTGACCCTTGAAGCTTGCATGAAACTGAAAAAATGCATTGTAATAATGGTTACCTTAGCAAATTGAGATTGTAATAAAGTGTAGTTTTTGGTTCGGGTATAGTTCTTGTGTTTCATTCTTGTTGGTTTTGATTCTATTGATGCTTGAATGCTACCTTGATATTCATAATCAATGGCTGAATCGGGACATATTTTAATGCCTTGAAAAGTCGCTCGTGAGATTTTCGTCGATATGGCCTGGTAATATCTTAGTAGTTGTTTTACAGGGTATTTTAATATGTGCAGGGGTCCAATGGCAGTGATTTTGTATCTCAACAAGACATCAATTAGGACACTTCAACGATTTTGTATCTCAACAAGACATCAATTAGGACACTTCAACGAAGTAAATTTGGAATGTTTTTGTGATAATATGTCATCAGTGTGTCATTCCTTTTTTTACACTTCCTTCTTCTACCATCCTCCATGTCAGAACAGGACTTGAGCCCTTCAAGACCATCATTGCTACAAAGCCCAGGATTGCCCATTAAACTTGAGTTATAAAAACTAAGGCTGAAAGCAGAAGGAACAATGTCTGTCAACTGATTATCCGAAAGATTGAAGATATTAAGCTTCAAATTTCCCAATTCAGGAGGGATTGCTCCTGTCAAGGAGTTGACAGAGAGATCGAGATATGTAAGAACTAGCAGCTCCCCTAGCTCTCTAGGAATAGGGCCTGAGAATCTGTTATTTGACAGACTTAGGTCTACCATTTGATTCCATGACAGGATGAAAGCGGATTTCGATGAACAGACAATGCATGGCACAAATTAGATGAGGGATTAACGACCAAGATGAAAGCGGAGGTTGCAAAGTCTAGTAATCAATGGTCCAGATCATAGCGGGGAATGATAGATCCAAATTTCGATGCATATTTCGAAATTCCGTTGAGCCCCCGGAGACAAGAAGAAGGCGGGTAGGTGAAAATTTATATATGATGTCATTGTTACCAGGTGTCGACCCAAATCCAGATAGCAAACTTCGAGGATGACATCATCCCTGCTTAACCAATAGCAACACAAATAAATACAATTTTAATAAATTTAAAAATTGCTATTTTTCATGTTACAAAGTTAAACTTTGGAATAGAGATTTTAATCTTTTAAATATGCACTGATATGCACCAACTAATACCCAAAGTCAACGCAATTTGAATTCGATCGATTACAATATACCTGCTGAGGCAGGTATAAAAATGATTCCAAGGCCTTCAATTTTTTGGTAAAAAAACATTGATTAAGCAACATTATACCATTAGCCTTGCTTGAGTGACATACTTAACATATATTAAGAAATGTCAGATTAGCACATTGCAATATTTTTATACCTCGAAACTAGTGTCAATTGGGCATCGCTGTAGAGATGCTTCTCGTTTTCTTAAAACAAACTATTATTATTCTATTCCTTTGGTATTGAAAAACGGGTTTTCTATGGATTGTAAAAGGTGATCGTTAAAAACAAAACAAAAAACATTTTTTCTAAATAGTGGGGAGCAGAGGATATTTTGCTACGAGTGAATTCCCGTATCCATACGAGAAAAATTTCATTCATTTCAATGAGTTAAAATTTCTTAATATCCTTTGAATTATCGATTAAACTTCTTTAAATATATTTTTATTGTGATAATGAACATATTAAATATTTTGTTGAAATAAATATAATGTTAGATATTTTAATTTATACATTGTCTCATCAAACATGTTGGTTTGCATGAGTGGGCCTAATGGTTAAGAGCATGTGTTTCCTCTTAAGAAGTGGCTGATGGAATAGAAAACTCCATCACAAGTTTAAAATTTCTCACCCAAAAGTCGAATGAAGGATGAACGGACCAATATAAACCGAGAAAACAAGGACAAAAACCTCATTCTAGGAAAAGAGTAAACATGAAGATGACTCCAACAATCTCTTGATGTTGCGTAGAGTTATTTGAATTAGTGAGTGAAGTGCATTTCTAGTGGTAGGATTGGGTAGATGTTTTAAGATAAGATACAATTTTAATATATTATAAAGTATTAGTTAGAGGTGGTGGAAATGAAGAAGATATAATGGCCAGAAGAAAAAATATTGCAACAATGTTGTATATAATGATGAAAAGGATGCAAACCATAGAATTGGCTTCATAGAGAATATATACAAATTACACATATGAAAAAGACGTAATTGATGCACAAGATGTAGAGACCATGGAGCAACACCAATTGGAGATGGAGAGATCATAATTTTTTAGAAGTGGAAATCCATAAAGGAATATGGAGTAGATAGAACACATCAAGCCATGTGATTAAATACTCCCAAAGAGTGGAAACTCTCTATAGAATATAGACAAGTCAATCATATGATTGGTGACAATAGCTTAATATGATTGGTGACAATAGCTTAAAGAGTGATATAAACATGGAGGAAAAATTAACACCTTAATAAAGAGAAGATGGTCACAAAGTTGAGAGTTAACATTGTAATTTTTGTATGAACCAATATCCTTAGATTATCGTAAGAGACAAGAGTATGCACCATCTATAGAAATGTAAAATTGAAGCACAACTCCAATATAGAGAGGAAATATAAGTTACACAAATAAACCTTAAAAACTAGGAGTTTCTTCTGAAATTACCCCAAGACATTGATAAAATCATTTCATGTTCTCCTTAACAATGACTACATTAACTTTATATATACGTATTCACTCAATGCACATGCATCCTCTTGATTAGGAGGAACATATTACATATACAGTTATCCCCATATATGGCCCCCTTGGGGTGATATTATATATATTTAACCCCATATAGACCCTCTTGGGTCATATCAAAAGTATGATTATAATTTGAAAATGTATCGGCTTAGAAAAATCTATATGGACGAATATATATGCATGAAAGATTATTTCAAATAATTTAGTAGCATGTTTATGGGAGTTGTCTTTGTATGGGATATTGAGGAAAATATCATGTCGTTTGTGTATGGAGTGAAGTTGTAAATTAGGAGGAGGATAATTTTTTGTGATAATGTGGTCATTAATGCAAGGATCTTCCAGGGTCCTTATTTTTTACCATAGGGAATCTATCAGTTTATACTTTTACTCTAAGTTTTTTGGTTTGAATTCGGTTTTTCTAACTATTTTATACGTAGAAATAAAATACAAACAAGATATTGAAGCAAATGTTTCTACATGATTTCATGCATATTCATGTGATTAAGGACCTCTTAATTATAAAGTTTGAAACAAAAATGAGATAAAAAAAATTTAAAATATGTGTATCCCTTGCAACTTGTCCTATAGAATAGTTATAAAATCCTTAGGAAGCTCAACCGACCGGATCAGTATGCCACCTTTCCAACTAGGAAAGTATCACCGACTTCCTAGATCCAAGAACTAAGTTCTCGGAACCCTGATCCCAAAACCTGAGTAGCGTCCAACTAGTCTAAATGCCTTCACTTTTGAAAATGTATCCTCTTTTGCTAAATTTTCCTTCTACAGAAATACATCCCCTCAAACCTTTCCATTTCATCCCTATATACTCTTCATCACCGACTCCTTCCCCTGACTTTACTACCCTGATCCACATTCTCAATGTTTTCAACTCTCTTCTCATCCACTATGTCAGGTCTCATTAACTTCATTGAATAACTTGTATTCGTGTGATTGTCTCCAAGTTAATTATTTTAATAAAACTAAAGTTACGCCATATTTATCCATTTCAACATAATTATATTTTAATAATATAATTGAACCAATATTTTTCTTTTAACATAAAAGGTTATTATTAAAATATAAATTCCAACCTAACTTACGACATAGATGTTATTTGATATCATAATTATTCAAATACATCACTTCATCTCAAATTCTAAAAAAAAAATCAATTACTTATTATTTATTTAACAACTACCATGCGTAACTACCATGCGTAGTAGTCAATTTATATTTAGAATTAAAACATAATCAATATTAATTTTTCATTAAATAATATTTTTTTAAAATCCCATCACCATTTATGTTATTGTTAACGCATTCAACACCTAACCAAATAAATACAATTAGAATTTAATTAATATTTATTTATTAATCCACTTGTGTTATTTTATAATCCAATTATCATTTACTTATTTAGTGCCATATTCAACAATCAAACCTGAATTACAATTTTGATTAATTTACCATTTATTAAAATAGTTAATAATCCTATTAACAATGATTAAAATTATTAAAACTCATTACCACTTATGGGACGGAAAGGAGGGGGAGTTGGCTTGGGAAAATCTACGCACACGAAGGTAGGATCGGAGGCACTGTGAGATGGTGGCTTCGCAGGAGCAGCTCAAGCTGCAGCTTAAGGTGGGGGCTGCAATTCCCCCACTAGCGAACATGGAGACATCGGATATCACGGGCCAGAATCCTGGAAAAAAAGGAGGGAGCAAGAATGAGGACGGTAGCGGAGCAGGGAAATGAACCGATAGGAGAATGAGATCGGGAGGTTGTCTCCCAAAAAATCAAATTATCCCATTCATTCAGATAAGATACGATAATTTCGGGGAGAAGGTTGAGCTGCAGAAGGAAAAATCCCTCATTGGAAAATTCATGGGGGTTTGTCCACGTGAGAGAGATATAGTCCGTTGGATCAAGAATAACTGGAACCCCAAAGAACATTATGGTGTCCATTTGAGGTCAAAGGGTTTCTTCACCATCATTTTATTTAATTAAGAAGATCATGATAGGGTTCTTAAGGGAGGGACGTACTTCTTCTTCTCGTCTGATTTGTATCTTAGACAATGGAAAGAGAGATTTAACCTGGAGACTGAGGCCCTAATGGTGGCTTCAGTATGGATTCAGTTGTTTTCCATTCCCTGTGAATATTGGGATCATGAATCGTGAAGGATATCAGCAACGCGATTCGAGAATTTATGAAAATCACAGAACAAACCAAACAACAAAGGTATATGGCTTGTTCCTGGATATGTGTTTATATGAATTCAGTACAAAAATTTACCCCAAAATATGACACCTTGCATGTCTGAAATTTGGCACTTATCTGTCGCCTTTTCGACACATACACCTTTTTTTGGCCATCGGTGGCATAACATCGGATCTTCGACATGCGAATAATGTGGGTCGAAGATCTGAAAGACCATTGTGTCACAAACCATTGTGTCACATATTTGACCGTATTTCCTTCCAAAGTATCAATCAAAATTGCATAAAGCGTCAGCAATTCGACGGACAGAATGGCACTGCCATTGGTATTTTTATCCAGCAAGCGTTTGCTAATCGATGCCATCCTACACTGGAAGAATTAGCCTTCCGACATGGACCGACACTAGAACCGTCGGTCGCCCAACTTGTGGAAGCGTCAGAGTCATGCCACGACCGTCAGATGTGTTTATCGGAGTGTCGGAAGCACGTCGAAAAAGCGATGCCTGTTGATGGATTTAAAAAAAAAAATCCAAAGATTAAATAATGACCATTAGAAAGACATATTTAAATAATTAATACAATTGTTGAAATCCAGAGTTAGGTTAGGATTTGATATAAGATAATTAAAATTTTATACCTTAATGCATAACACAAAACTAAAAATGATCTAGATACAGAACAACTAAAGAACAGCGATAATGAACTATAACAATGTTGGTTTAGATCTAGTGTGGATCTTCCTTATACTCAGATGCTTTTAGGGTAACATATTGTCATTGAAAGGACAAGTCACCAAAGGATCAAATGGCATACCTTGTGAGAGAGATAAAAGATAGATTGTAGTAGGTTAAAGGTTAGGCTGCAATAAATGGCAGGCCTTTAGGATAGTCCTAAATCAAGCGAGATAGATTCTCCTTCAAATGAACAAAGGCATCCGGCATCTTTAATCCATACATGTAGAGACACTCTTTAATGGACTCAACTTGTTGCAATAGGAAAGAAAAAGGTAAGGTAGACTTAGCAGTTTAAATAAGGTTGCAATCCCCTTCCATACAGTCCATAGAAGATCACGAAAAAATAGTCCAACAAGATCACAATTTATTTTAGCGGTCCATAAGGAGATCACACACATCCTTAGAAACCCAAAAAGAAGTCACTCCCATCCTTTATAACAGCATTAGGTTCATGACTAAATTTAGTGAACAACAACAAGATGATAGCCTACTCCAATGAGCATCAACAGAGTCACAAACTGCTCTAATCAGCAATGGCAAGGTCAAGGGTCAAAATTGGGAAGCCAACAAGGTCATGACTAGTAGTAAGAAGTTACTGTTCAACCCTTAGTTTCCACAAGGAGGTTATGACCTTCTCAAAAGCAACAACAGGAAGGTTGACCCAAATCAAGAGGCCACGGGACAATGACAACCCAACTAAGTGTCACCAAGATAGTCACGGCCCAACCCTGAGGGAATCAAAGAGTTAAAAACCTAGCAAGATAAGAGCTGCACACTCACAACTTAGAAGGAGAAGGGTTACAAAGTCGGGGCCCAACCCTAAGGGCACCAAACAGCTCATGGCCCAGTAAGAGAAGAGTTACACAATCACATCCCAACAGGATAAACTACTTCAACAAGGGGGTCTCATAAGTTTATTTGGCATTTGGTAATCCAAAATGGATTTGAATTAATCCCTCTTCCAAACTTTGTAACGAAAAAAAATCCTTGGAAAAGTTTGAAGTCAACAATCAACTTAAAGGCTAAAGGCCAACCAGAAGGTGAAATGAATCACTATGGTTGGCACATGGTTGGCATTTCAAGGTAACATTATCATAAACAATGCTTGCTTGATGCAAAGACAACCAAAGGGATATGGACAAAAATAATGTTGGGGAAGAAGATGGCCAGTAGCAGAGGAATGAGGACTAGGAGTGAAGCAATCTACTCAAAGATTGAAGGATGAAGAAGATTCCTAACATGTCCACACGAAACAAATATTATCTCCGAACCAGATCAATCTGTAAATTGCTGCTAGTGAGTAACAATACATGAAATTTTGATGAAAGTGTATAGCTCATCCTTTTTAACAATTCCTAAGCATTATTAGAACCTGCCATTGCCGGTTTTCCATTTGGGTTTCCATAATAATCTAGTGTCAAATGTGTTTAAATTATTTGTGACTGAGATCAATATGGTTGATCACTGATTTAATTAATGGATCAGCTACAACACTTTTTCTTTGTTGGCTGGCATCTACAACCCAATTTTTATTTGTTCTATTTGCTTGGTTAATGTATTAGCTGGTGCACTGTGCAATAACATGCTATGTAGCCAAACATATTCAATCCCCGGTGTGGTATGCTTTACATACAGCAAAGCCCCATTATATATATATATATATATATATATAATTCACCAACTAATACTAACGAATGGTTGGTTTACTTGGTGCTCTGTTTGAATTATGTGTGCTTAACTAGTTAACCACAACCATCATATGGCACAGGGGAATAGTTATTAATTAAGTGTTGAGTTTGCACATTCATTATACAACTGCTAATGGAAGTGACTCCTTAAAGCAATTCATCTCAAGCTTTGCATGGAATTATCTACCTATAGCCAACGTTATATACATAACTACTTGAGTGATCAAGTCTTTGCAATTAGCTCCAACCATATATAATGCTTGTGTAATGTTTAACTGTCAGCCTATTTTTGAATTGCAGAATGCCATGCATCTTATTAGTTGTTGGTTTTCTGAATGGGCAGAGTTATAACTATTATAAAGCAATAAACAAAGTTGGAACTCAGTTGAGAAACAATCTTGGGCTACTGGTTTTGAATTGGTGTAAACAATTTTGTTTATTTGAGAAGCATTGCAAGGATATAAGACCATTCCTTGGTTGAGCATCCATCCAGTGGAAGGCATTGTGAATCCGTCTAGCCAAGCTTGAAACCAATTAGAGAGGAGCCATTCATTCATCCCTTTTGGTGAATAGGAAGTAGAGAACAGGAAGCTTTGAAACCACCATTTATAGGATAATGGCCAGGGAAGATTTTAAGGAACCATACTTATTTAAAAGTGTATAAATGTTGGCGAATCTTACCAATTCTTAAGACGCCAACTATAAAATGTTTGGCGAAATTTTTCAATTTTTTTTTAATTTCCAAGGATTTTATATCGTTTATATAATAATTTGGTGATTTTTAGGGTAAAAAAAGTTTGTACCCCATCAAAATTGGGCGAAACAGGGCTTCAAAAAATGCAAAATGGCGAATCTTTTTTTGGGGAAAAACCCCTAAAAATAGCCCATGGGAAAAGAGTAAAAATTTACTTTGGCCTCAATGTTGATGACACTGACAGGCCATAGGCCTACTTTTTGTTTTGGTTCATCTTGCTAGGGTGTGACTTTAAATTACTCTCATCGTCATAATCTTATCTCTATTCCAAGATTCTAAGACTAATCGATTATGCAAAATAAAGAGAAAAGTAAAAGTGAAAAAAAAAACCTTCAAATGAAACCTTAGTTTTACGCAAAACAACTATAATCCAATTTGATGGAAATCAGCCACAAATTGAAAGTAAAAAAAAAAACCCAAAGTAAGCTAACAAAGAGTAAATGCACATAGAACAAGGAAATAAATGATATCACTAGATGTCAAAACAGGTGTTAATAGCCTCCAACAAGTAAAAAGGTTATCCACATGCAAAAGTTTATTAAGAATTATGAGTATCTATCCATCGACTATGATAATAGATCTCCAAGTGGCTAGGTCAAGATTTGCATCATGCACCCAAAGGGAAATAAGTAGACTTGTCCTTTTTTTTTGTCTTATGTTGTATGTATATAAGATAACACCATTGGATAAAAAAGTGCATAAGTTTAGGTGCGTCTAGTAGACCTGCCACTACCTCTATTTATTGTGACACAGGCTTCAATATGCACAGCTTCAAAATATGGATTAGAAGTGAGAAAAATAAACAACTCAAGTTATTGATAACTTTTGGGATCATGGTTATTTGTTGATAGTATTCTCTTACCCTACCATTACGTTACAAAAGAATCCATCTATGAATTTACTCTGAAGCATATGTATGATTTAGTGGGATAAAGTAGGCAATGCACTAGTATATAACATTATTATTGGATGAAATTGTGCTCAAGGCCAAGTATGTACACAAGTGACGAGACTATAAGTAAGGAAAATCAGCTAGTCAGGTTATTGATATTTTTTAGATTATGGTCATTTATTGGTAGTATTCTCTTACCCTACTACCATGTTGCAAAGGAAGCCATCGATTGAGCCTGTCTAGATTTAGTACTAAGACCATTCTTACATATTGGATGAAATATTCCACCATTCACATTGTTTGATTATAACTACAAAAGAACTAAGGTTTTCATAAGCTGATACATGAAATTTAGGAGGCAGGGAGAGTATAGCTCTATTCTCTTCATTTCAGCTTCTGCTCTTTTTTTATATTACTTTCTCAGGCTTACAAGAGAATCACATGGCCATGTATTTAGCCTAGTCTACCTCCTCCCATGCTGCAACCTGAGCCTCTAGGAAATTCAATTTAGCATGTTCCATATCATTAGTCTTAAGTGATTTAGAAGCATCTTGCTCTTAGGCTTCTTTACTAGCCCATCCCATGATATTTGACTTTCCCAAATTGTGCACCTAGAGCCATAATTTCCCTTCTAGTGCTCTAATGCACTTGCTTCTCTGATAATTCATGATGGTTTTTAAGGCCCAGTTGAGAATTTTTTACTACCTCCACTGGTGCTACACATCTTCCTAGAGTAGATGGTCTTTAATTAATAGGACTCCTAGTTGAAGGTGTTATAGCTCTGAGAGGGGTTCCTATTCTTGAAGGCTCTTGGCTTTTAATAGGGATCATTTCTGTCCCCATATCCCTTTTGGAATCTGATCTCACATTTGAAGTTGGTGGGGTGTAGGAAAGGTGTTCAGTGGTTGGATCTGTGATGGGATTATCCCCCTTTTTTCTCTTTTTATTTTTTATATGATTCACATTTAACCCTATTTCAGATTCTGCATTTCCCCATTTCTCCCAAACATTACTATCATGATATCTCACTCTAAGACATTTTTTAGGACAATAGTGTTGGAGATAGAAATCCACACCTTTATATGCAACCATCATGGATTCCCATCACAAAAAGAGAAATAACCTCAATGGTAAAGCAGTTTATCAACCAATGGTGGATCATAGCTTTGATTCCTAGCATGTCCAATTTTCAACAAGGTAACACAGGCAAGTGGTTGGTGATGGAAAGGAGACCTGAGCCAGGGTGTTATTTGAAGGTGAATTGTTAAGATAGAAATCCACACCTTGTAAACAAACCATTATGGATTCCTAGTATTTAAAGGGGTGAATCTTAATGGTAAAACAACCCATTAGCCAAAGGTAGCTCCTTTGTTCAATTCCTATTCTATCTTGTTTTCAACAAGTGATATTTGTTGTAGTCAAAGACACGTCCAATTAGGATATGTGGAATTTGAGAGCTAAAATGGCACTATTGAGGGACACACTAAATGTATTTAGTTCAATTATTTTATATGCATTTAATATCTCTCAGTGACCAAGTGTGAAGATCCTTTTCATTTAGGGTTTAACACAACCACAACTCAACTTAAGATGGGATGCAAACAAGTCACTTGCAGAGAGGTAAGGTCAAATCATCCCTAACCTACTTATAAGAGGTTACCACAATTCATATTAAGGTTTAGGGAGAACATCATAGTCCATATCCCAGCTAGGAGAGATCAAGACAGTCACAACCCACTAGGATATCATAGCCCTCTAGGATACACAGTTACAAGCCACTAGGATAGTTCTTACACGATCACATATCACTAGGATAGGTCTTACAAAATCACATACCACTAGGATACACATTCACATCCCACTAGGATAGTTCTTACACAGTTACAAGCCATTGGGATAGGTCTTACATAGTCACAACCCACAAGGATACATAGTCACAACCCACTAGGATAGTTCTTACACAGTCACAACAAAGGTTTAGCAGCCTCAAAGGGATGAAGTCCAAGCTAATAGTCCAAGAGAATTCCATGACTACATTGCATACATTTCATATAAAGTGCGTGTATCAAAATATTTAAGGCTCAATTTTCTCAATTTTTTGAAAAAAAAAAGACTTAAATAAACTAGCGAGGTATATTCCAAACAAATCTTATATAATGGTTTCTTTTTATGCTAATGAAAATTCATCATTTGTATTAAAAAAAAACATCTATGTGGAAAAAAAACCTTCAATTGCAAGGCAGTCTTTGAGTTGCACATGTCGCATAGTTGTACTGTTTGGTCATATGAACATGTATGCCTATCCATTTGAAAAATTGTAAAGAAAGTAAACTAAATCAAATAATGACTCCACCTAGATGCATATGACCATAAATCCCAATCACACCATAAATCAACACTCTATAGACTTGCTGCACCACAATGAACATAGTCTTTATTCCCTTCTATATTTAGTAACTCTTCATGTATAAACACAAAAAAGGAATCAATTGACCTGTGAATACTAGTGGGCAATATGCTCTACAGTGTTGAAAATTTAGAAATTATTTCAAAACAAAATCAACAAAACATAATTACTCCAATACCTGGATTATGACATCCCACCACTTGATCATGCTATCATCACCTGCTGAAAGTAATGAAGTTTTCCCTATGAAGAATACCTCACCAATCTAATAAATGGAGACATCCATTACAAAACTAGTGGTTAAAGGAAATGTTGATCCTTTGAATAGTTCCTTCCATCTTAGCTACAATATGCTATTGAGTCATATGCATTACAAGGATGGTGGCATAGAGACTGTTGAAATAATATTTCTACAAGTTCCAGTTTGATTGTGAGCTTCCCATTCTTTAGAAATGTGTGAAGGATCTAGGGCAACGATGGATTTTCGTCTGAAGCTGTGTTCATATCAGTTTCTTTGGAGCTCGAGGCCTCTGTTCGCCTAACCCACTTCCTTCTTCTAGTTGTCGAGGGAACAAAGTTTGGGTAGTTTCTTGCCAAATGTATTGTTTCATGACATTTGTGGCATCGAAATGGGAGCCCTTCATTGTCCAACAGCTGTCTTTTTTGCTTGTTTTGCAATACAAAATTTAAGGCTTCAGGAAGACTGGTTCTGATGTTCAAAGAGAATAGAATCCTGGCTACCTTTTTTATTTCCGTTTGCTGAAACGAGAGGTCCGCTTCAATGAAAGTCCCTAGCTCATTCCCGATTTCACTAAGCCAGGTCGGGTTCCAAAATTCTAATGGTAGTCCTGGCAGGAAAACCCAGACTGGTATTGTATCCAGTTGCTCTGTTTCCACATCGAACAAGGAGGCCACTGCTTTAGCTGAAACGAGGTTTTCCCATATGTCCAGAATCTGTTGCGTATAAGGCCTGCATTGTTGTTGATTTGGATATGCTTTCGAATCCAATACTTGAATGATTTAGAATTGATGATCCTGTATATAATTGATTGAATTCTTTGTTTCAAAATGTATCACGTATTCTTACATTTAACTGTGTATTTTATTTTTGTATCTATTTCGCTTAACTTAATTATGCTTTTCAGAATGTTGACTGAATCTATAATGATTGTTATAGCATAGATCTGTATGATGTCTATGTCACATATGAAAATTATATTACATAGAGAATCTTAAAATTTGTTGTCTGAATACCTAATCAACTTAGCACAGTTAGGTTCTTTAATGTTAAAATTATGTACAAGGAAGACAGAATCAAAGAAGGGTTAAGAATCAAGTTAATCTTCAGATCTAATTAACTTACAATAAAACAAAACCCTTTTTTAAACCAAAACCCTCTGAATCTGTAAGGTTATTTGTCAATCTGCAAAGGAAATAAGATCTATGGTCAAGATTTAATCCACAACGAGATAAATAGTTCATAGAATTTGTGGGAGGCAGAATTGCGGAAGTTTGGTTCCGAAAAGTTGAAAGGCAACCCGCAATCTACAAGGTTATTTGTCGATACGCAAAGGTGATTAGATCAATAGTCAAGATCTAATCTGCAATGAGATCGAGGGTTCATAGAAGTGGTGAGAGGTGGAACGCAGAAGTTTGGTTCTGAAAAGTTGAAAGGAAACCCAAAACTTGCAATTCGCAAGGTTATTTGTTGGTCCACAATAGAAATCAGATCAATGCTCAAAATTGAATCCACGAGAAGATCAACGGATGATTAAGAAATAATGCAATACGCAAATAACTCATATCAACGGTCAAGATCTAAGTTGTAAAAGAAATCAATGGTTTATAGAAGTTGTAGGAGATAGATCTAAGCTACAAAAGAGATTTATGGAAGTCTGTTTAAGGATTATTGTGAACCAACAGTCTACAATCTGCAACCCGCAATCTAATTAATATCGATTGGCTACGTTGATTCCGTAAGGAATCAACGGTGCAGAAGGAGTTTTGCAAAAAGGAAATTGTGGAATTCCTTTTTAGGAGCTTTATGAACCCACAATCCACATTGTGGAATGCAAAATGTAAAAAATAAAATAATAATTAACCAAAAATTTGGGGTTTCCGCAACCCATGTTCCGCATTGTGAAATACGGAAAGTAAAATAATAGTTAACAAAATTTGGGATTTCCACAACCCGCAATCCACATTGCAGAATGTAGAATGCGAAAATGGAATTGCGGAATGATTCTTTTGAAAGAATCCTTGTGAATTGATCTTGCGGAAGAACAGTAAACTTACGTTTTTGAGGTTGAAACAATGAAGTGTTCGGAAAACTAATTTTGGGAAATGGTTTCTAAGATTTACAGAAACGATGATCAATTTATATGGCCATGGTTATGCATTAAACTCTCTATTTGTTTGTTAATTCTCTATAACAGTTAGGGTTTTCATTAATATGTATGAGGAGATATGATTATAGAAATTACTTTTTTTATGAAATTTGAGGTATGTTACACCTGTAGAGTTTGGATTTTTTTTTATTCTTTATATTCTTCCAGTTAAACATGTTCAAATTTGAGTTATCCATGTCTAGATACATGTTATCATCGACATTCTTCATCTTAACTATTTATTTAATATTAGTTATTTTTTAAATATACATACATACATACATACATACATACATACATACATACATACATACATACATATATATATATATATATATATATATATATATATATATTCGCATTCTTATAGTTTTCTACCATGAACTGTTGGTTATCCATTCATCAACGATGAGTTATCCATGCATCGCTACCAGTTATCCATTCATCGGCTACCAACTATTTTTTATATTCTTTTTTTAATAATTTTTTATTTGAAATTTTGAATGATTGTCATAGAATCAGTCTCGACAGTACACTTGTCTCATTTCCATCTGTAAATGAAAAAGCATAGGTCGTAGTCCACCCCAAATCTCAAATAACTAGCACACCCACATACTTTGTGGTTGGATCACACTGATAGGAATCGAATGGTTGAGAGATAGCGATGGAATTGAAGACAACTTGGACTTTTTTGTATTCCTCGTATTCTTCTAGTTAAATAGGTTCAACTTTGAGTTATCCATTCCTAGCTACATGCTATCACCAACATTCTTGATGTTATCCATTTATCAAATATAAGTTATTTTGTATATTCTTTGATTTTACCTCACATTCTTCCCATTATCTACCACGAAGTGTTTGTTATCCATTCATCAGCTATGGATAATCCATGCATTTCTACTAGTTATTCATTCATCAGCTACCAGT
>LPNX011212594.1:350795-370725 GCA_001517045.1 Pseudotsuga menziesii
AACCCCAAATTTCAAATAAAAATGGCAATTGGCGTAAAAATGCCTATCAACATAAATAAATTGATGAATGGATACGTGATAGATGATCACGAAAAAATGTAAGGATCCATACTTATTTAAAAGTGTATTAAACCTTGACGAATCATACAAATTCTTAAAATGTCAATTGTAAAATATTTGGTGATATTTTCTATAAAAAAAATTTCAAAATCCATGGATTTGATATATTTTATATAAGTGAACAAAATTTACCCCATCAAATTTGGGCGAAACAAGGGTTAAAAAAAACAAATTAGCGAATTCTTTTTTAAACATGGAAAAATAGCTCATGGGCTAAATTTGGCTCCTAAAGTTTTCCTTGTAGGTGATGCATGGATAAGTCCTAGCTAATGCATGGATAAGTCAAAGTTTGTGAGACATAACTCATTTAACTAGCATAAGGCCATGAATAACTCCTAGCGCGTGAATAACTTGCAATTTGTGAGAGAGAATTCATTTAACTAGAATAAGACAACTTGTGACTTATAAGTGTTCACCAACCACAATTTAAGTGGTTGTGCTTATATTAATATATGTTACAATTTAAATCATTTTGTTATTAATTATTTTTATTCAAAAATTTCTTAAAAATTAAAAAAAAATACTAAAATTATAAATATAAAATGTTGAGATTGTAAAATAATTTTATAATTTAATAAAAATATTTATATTTTCAAAAATATAATTTTTTTAACTTAGGAAAAATTAAAATTATATAATATTTAAAATGCTTCTATTTAATAGTTTAAAAGAGCAATTATTTAATAAAATGATATATATATATATATGTATGTATGTATGTATGTATGTATGTATGTATGTGAGCGAGTAAAAATGAATAATTTATTTAATGGGTTCTGATAAGCACTTATTACCTGATCACCTTTCCTTGCACTACTATTGCTCAGAGCACATAAGGCCATTCAAAGGTTCTTAATGAGGCGATGAAGTATATTAATTTTGTGTAAAAACAACCACTATAGCTCAAAGAACACGCATAAATGATTATTACGAACCGAACAAGAAAGCAGTATCAAAAGAAGTCATCACTGGCAATGCTCCTTAGGGCTTGAGGTAAATATGGTCCAATGGCTTCAGTCAGGTTGACAATCCTTTTGAGTCTATAATCATCCTTTGCTCATTGGTTCGTCATATATACACTTTTTATTTTCTTTGAGCTTGGGCAGAGGAGATCACGATGAGATAATAATTGAGTTATAAAAATTTGCATTCTCGTTGTGTGTGTAGAAGATGATGAGATATGTAAATGCAATGTGGATAAAGAAGCTTCTACCACAATTGAGTAGAAACTCTACTCTTTGATATGGCGTGATAGCTCTGAGAGACATCTGGCGGGTTAAGTTGAAGGGAGAAATTAGGAACACTTATAGCGGTTTCAGAGGTTTCACATTATACTTTGCTGTAGTTAATACTTTCCAAACAGAATTCATTGGTTGTTCCTGCTACGGTTGAGCATTCCACCATTGAGATCTAAGGACATGTTAATACAATATGATTAGAACAACTAATACCCAATGAAATGCAAAATTACACTGCTTCTAGATCTTGTAATATACCCCGGTGAGCATCAATGGACAGAAAGTATTGATGACAAAGAGATCACTTCAAGATGTTGTTACAATTTGGGATCAAGTGTGATCTCATCGGTTAGAACAAAGCATACCAGTGTTGCGCTTAGTACAACAGATGTTGAATATATTACACCATGTTCAGCATGTAGTGAGGCAGTATGGCTTCACAAATTATTAATAGGGTTGTTTGATACCAAAATGGATTCAACTAATATTTATTGTGACAACCATAGTTGTGTCAAGTTAACAGAGAACAGAGTGTTCTATGATAATTCAAACCGCATACAGATAAAGTATCATTATATCCTGGTAATTGTGTAGAAAAGAGCCATAAAGCTCCAGTATGTTCCTATAGAGGAACAAGTTGCATATGTGTTAACTAAGCCTTTCTCTCATGTGAAGCTTGAATATTTTAGAGACAATCTTGGTGTAGTCTGAAAGGACCTCCATTGAAAGAGGGAGAGATGATAAGAATTGTTATTGATGATGAGATGTACATATGTGATCAAGTTCCTATAGATGACCTTGTGGTCTGGCATTCATTTGCAGGCATCTTGTATTCATTTGTAAACATTGTGGTTTGGCATTCATTTGCATTCATTGTCATCCTACATTCATTTGTGAACGTTGTGGTATCGAATTCACTTGTAGACGTTGTGTTCATGCATTCATTTGCAGATGTTGTGGTCTGACATTCATTTGTAGACGTTGTGGTATGACATTCATTTGTGGACATTGTGGTCTGACATTCATTTGCAGACATTGTGTTCCTACATTCATTTGCGGACGTTGTGGTGTTGGAATCATTTACATATATTGTGGTCTTGCATTCATTTGCAAAAATTGTGGTCTGGCATTCATTTGCAGAAGTTGTGGCCCTCCATTGATTTGTGAACAGTGTGGTCCTTCATTCATTTGTTGAATATCTAGCATATTTTAATGTTATGGTGATCTCACATTTAGTTGCGATGTTGTGTTTATTGAAAGTGATGTTCAAGATAAGGATACCTACGATGAGATGTGATGTTTGTAATGATGCGATGAGAAGTGATGCTCATGATGACGCGATCATATGCATTTCTCTTGATGATGCGATGAGATGCAATGCTCATGATTATGTGTTGAGATGCAATGCTCTTGATTATAAGATGACATGCAATTCTCGTGATGATGCGATGAGATGCGATGCTCATGATAATGTGATAAGATGTCATGCTCGTGATGATGCAATGAGATGCAATGCTCATGACGATGTGACAAGATGTGATGCAATGCTTATGATGATGTGTCGAGATACAACGCTTGTGGCATGATGATCGAGATGTGATGTTTCATGATGGTGATATTCCATGAATAATGATAATGTTGATATAGCTATGAAAAATTCCTACAACGTATAGACTTACCAGTCAGTTGTACATATGTATTGTTGTGTTATAGAATACCTTTCTTGTTAAGAGGGAGTGTTAAAGAAATGTAACTATGAAAGATATTCTATTTTCTATTATTATTGTTATCACCCCTTCCGAAGATGTTGGTCCTTTGATTATCTATTCCATTGATGTAATTGGTGATGTAAAGTCTTGAGGTAAAACCTATGTTTTAAGTCGGGTCAGTAGTACCCACAAAAGTATTATGAAAATGTATTTTTGAGTCTCCCAAGGAAACTCGACCTTGATTGGGAGGAGAAGTAGGACATGCTGGGTTCTTAGGCTTCTCCACTAATCAGTATAAATAGGGGAGGAACCTCACTCATTTGGCTACACACGAAACTCAATCAATTGCGCTAGAGAGAGATGAAACAGTCCATCTGGAGGAGAGGAAGTAGTGTAGTCTTTTTCTTTGAATCTTACACTGTACTTGGGTGAAGTCTATATAGAGGAAGTTTTGTTGGGTTTTCTTCCCCACAAAGGTTTCCCAGGATAAATATTTGTGTTCTCTTTTTCTTTGTTGTGCTTGTTATTCTTTCAGTGATCCTTGTTCTAATTTATTACAAAAAATTAACACGACTGCCATAGAATCAATCTCGACAGTACACACTTGTCTAATCCTCATGCATAGATGAAAAAGCATAGGTCCTAATCCACCCCAAATCTAAAAAACGCTGATAGTTTGTGGTTGGATCACGCCGATAGGAATCAAATGGTTGAGAGATAGCATTGGAATGGAAGACAACTTGGATTTTTTTTATTCCTCATATTCTTCTAGTTAAATGGGTTCAACTTTGAGTTAGCTATTCCTAGCTACATGTTATAACCAACATTCTTCATGTTATCCATTTATCAAATGTAAGTTATTTTTTATATTCTTTTCTTTTATCTCACATTCTTGTCGTTATCTACCACGAACTGTTTGTTATCCATTCATTGTCTACCATGAACTATTTATTATCCATTCATCGGCTATGGGTTATCCATGCATTGCTACTAGTTATTCATTCATCACCTACCAGTTATTTTTTATATATATATTTTTTTTATAATTTTTTATTTTGAATGGTTGTCATAGAATCAAACTCAACAATACACATGTCTCATCCTCATCCATAGATGAACAAGGATAGGCCGTGGTAAACCACAAATTTCAAATAAAAATGCCTATCGACATAATAAATGATCAGAGAAAAGTTTAAGGATATCTACTTATTTAAAAGTGTATAAACCTTGAAGAGTCTTACCAATTCTTAAAATGTCAATTGTAAAATATTTGGCGATAATTTCTAAAAATATTTCAAATTCCATTGATTTTATATATTTTATATAATAATATGGAGAATCCTTTTTTTTCAAAAAAAATCATGGAAAAGTAGCTCCCCTAAATTTTTCCTTGTAGATGATGCATGGATAACTGAAATTCTGTGAGACATAACTCATTTAACTAGAATAAGACCATGAATAACTTCTACTGATGCATGAATTACTTGCAATTTGTGATAGATAATTCATTTAACCGGAATAAGGCTAAAACAAACAAGTGATAGCTTATTTGTGGCACCTAACTTGTAACCTATAGGTATTCAGCAACCACAATTTAAGTGGTTGTTCTTATATTTGTATATGTTACAATTTAAAGTATTTATTATTAATTATATTTATTAAAAAAATAAAAAATAAAATGAAATATTAAAATTATAAATATAAAATGTTGAGATTGTAAAATAATTTAATAGAAATATTTATATTTTCTAAAATATAAATGTTCTATCTAAAATGCTTATATAAAAAAAATCAAAATTATATAATATTTAAAATGCTTCCATTTAATAGTTTAAAGGAGCAATTATTTAATAAAATTATATATATATATATATATATATATATATATATATATATAANCGAAATGCGATCAGGTAATAAGGGCCTGGTTCCGCCATGCGCTTATTATACCTCTTAATGGGTTCCGCTAGGCGCTTATTAAAGGTTCTTATTGTGGCAATAAAGTATATTAATTTTGTATAAAAACAACTACTATACCTCAAAGAACATGCAGAAATGATTATTACGAACCAGAAAGCAGTGTCAAAAGAAGCCGTCACTGGCAGTGCTCCTTAGGAATTCAGGTACAAATGGTCCACTGGCTTCATTCAGGCTGGCAATCCCTTTGAGTCTATAATCAGGCTTTGCGTCATATATACACTTTTTATTTTCTTTGAGCTTGTGCAGAGGAGATCACGATGAGATAATAATTGAGAGTTATAAAGATTTGCATTCTCGTTGTCGTTGTGTGAGTTTAGAAGATGATGAGATATGTAAATGCAATGTGGATAAAGAAGCTGCTACCACAGCTGAGTAGCAACTCTACTCTTTGATATCACATGATAGCTCTCAGAGGAATCGGGCAGGTTAAGTTGAAGGGAGAAGTTAGGAACACTTATAGCGGCTTCAGAGGTTTCGCCTTGTACTTCACTGTAGTTAATACTTTCCAGAGAGAAGCCATTGCCTGTTCCTCCTACGGTTGGAGATTCCACCATTGAGATCTAAGCACATGTTAACACAATATGATTAGAACAATTTATACCCAATGAAATGCAAAATTACACTGCTTCTAGATCTTGTGATATACCCCAGTGAGCATCAATGGGCTAAGGGAATAATCAGTACCATCTTGTGCAATTTCATATTTTCGTCAGACAAGCAACGTTCCTGCTTAATAGTCAGAGCCAAAGCATACATCAAAGGATACTGAAGATAATAAAAGAACAAATGGCAAAATAATGATGGTTTTGCGATTTTAATGAATGGAATAACATATACCTTTCGATGTAGCTCTTCAAGTTCACCATGTAAAATTTCATCCTGAAAGAAATAATTCAGAAAGGTTGTCATTTCATATTTCTTACAGTTATGGGACAAAAAAATGTGGAAGCTGTGTGGTGGATAAGGGTTTGACAACCTTTTTTTCTCGTACACGATGTATGCTCATGTCCAATACTTGCTCGAGATGATTGAGATCTTTGAGGCTCAATGACGACAGATCTTCACCCATTAACCGCCTGTGCCAAGTGAAGGTTCATCAAACTGGTATATATATATAGTACATAGATTCCACGGATATGCTATATTAACGTTCCAGAAAACAGTATTGAAACACTCGATGGTCTATCTTTGTGGCCTACAACCAGTGAGTGATAATTTTAAATTTTAGTATGCGATCACAGTTGATGATATTGACTGATAGTTTTCATTTCTTAGATGGAATCAAGGCTGAGTATGGCGTACTAATCAAATTGTTATGGGCATAAACTGAGAAACTGGACTAGGAACACTCTCCGTTCTTTCTGAGTTATGAGAAATTTAAGTGAAGTTTATGCGGATTTGAACTGCTCTGCAATGGATTGCCATTAAAATTTGCAATAAACCAAAAAATACAAGCTGTATGAGTTATAGGGGTTAGCTTTCTACCCAACCATTTGCACCGTTGCACCGATATGTCGGATGTGACAAGTCAAGTGAGCCAGGTCGTTTTATCGGTACAAATGGTCGAGTGGAAAGCTAAGGCCTTTTTTATATTTTTTCCATCTCTCTTATTTTTCTATTTTTCTAGTGTTTTTTAGTTAGCTGTCATAAATTGTTGATTATCCATTCATGAGCTAGAAGTTATTCATGTATGAGTTACAAGTGACCCATTGATCAACTAAAGGTTTTTTTTATATTTTTTTTTAATAATTGTTTATTTAGAATTTTTAACAAGTACCATCAAATCAATCTTTATAGTACACTTTTTGTCTCATTCTCATGCAATCTTTAAAAAATAGATAATATTCCACCTCAAAATTCCAAGATATAAACAACTTAAATATGTAAACTCTCCACTCTCCAAAAATACTAACTATATAAACAATGATATTAAATTTACAACTAGATTCCACATTAAATGCAATTGTAGCATAGTGTTTTTTTGATATATTTGAAATAGATATTTGATATTTTTTTAATATTTCTCATATTCACATCAATTAATTTATTATTTATAATCAAATAATTTATATTCATATAAAATTATTTATTATTTATAAAGAAAGAACTAACAAGTGGATAGGTAAATACAATACTTAGACCATCATTTTCTTCAATCTTATTAAAATAGAAATAAAATCAAGATCCAAC
Source organism: Pseudotsuga menziesii (assembly GCA_001517045.1). Taxonomy (NCBI): domain Eukaryota; kingdom Viridiplantae; phylum Streptophyta; class Pinopsida; order Pinales; family Pinaceae; genus Pseudotsuga; species Pseudotsuga menziesii. Next base: position 358,033 of record LPNX011212594.1, read on the forward strand.
TCGTTGGCATTTTTAATTAAGAAATGAGGATTGGTTAATAATTGATGGCCAAGAGATCTTTTAAAAGAGAAATACACGAAAAAATCTAGATACCTTTTTGGTGAAATACATTCTTTGCACTGAATTTTCGAGCAATAAAGAAAAAAATCTAGATACTTTTTTGGTCAAATACCTTTTTGCACTGAATTTTCAATGCTTAAATAAAGTAGAAATCCGAAATTCCCACATAAGGAAATAACCATTTCCAAAGAAGGTAGTTGTCCAATAGATCTTTTCCAAGGATAGATTGGGATGTTGCTTTCTTTCATAAAGATCCAACAATCTCTTGTAATTATAGAGTCCTAAAAAATGTGCTTATTTATCTCTGGTATTAGATCTTAGCCAACCTCACCTTGGACAAGAGGCCTTGCTAAATCAACTGCCAAGCAAACAAATTTAACTTGTAGGAGATCCACACCAACCAAACAGTGTGTAGCCTACAAACCCATTGAGCCTTTGGATCTGATGATACGTGTACACCATTAAGTATTGGCGAGAAGGGGTGTATTTGATTAATAAATGAATACAAATTGTGGGAATCATATTGTAACAATGGTGCAATAAAGCTCCATTTCCAATCCCTCTAGAAAGAAAATATATCAATGTATATCTTAAACAAATCAGACTCTATAAGGACGGACCACAACTCCATGATCGAGGGGCGATCTAAGGAAAACAACTTGAAATCCTGAGCAAGCAATCCCCATTCCTTCCAAGATCAAGCCTAATAGCTCCAAAGCCATTTCCAATGGAGGATTTCCTTTCAAACAAGTGAGCTCACCAGAAATCGTGGAAACTCTACAATGCAAACTCATTGATCTCACCAAATCCAGCTCAAATGGGAGGTATTGTCCCACCCAGATTTGATGCCTTCCCACTACGATTGAAAAAACTAGCCATTAATTTACAGGCCACCCAACTATTCCTGAAGAGAATAAAAACCTATACCTCAAACATAAAGGTTGAAGAGATGATATCGCTAAGCCAAACCTGCCATGCACCTTGCCTAAATGTTGTGCCAAAATATTATGGTTCCTAAAGAAAAATTTACAAGACGCTTGACTCTCAAGACACGACACCACCAATTTGGTAGCTAAATTACTACCTGTCAACCAATCCCAAACCCTCCTCACCCTTGGTCAACATGCAAGCATCTCATGCAACTAGGGGAAAACATCTACCCCTTCCTCGTTCTTCGACCAAAGATAGAATCTCAATATATGCTATAGCGGTCTGAATTAATCCCTATTGAGAAACCAACAAGACACATAAAACACATGTGAAGTCTAAAGAATGCACCCAACAACTATCATCTTATCTAGAAAGGGGAACCCCCTATGATGTCATACATGCATATTTCTCTGTATCCTCTAAAGAAATCAATCCCAAATAGATATTGGAGACAAGGTTGTCCCAAACATAATATTGATATACTGTGTAATCACCCCAGAGGGATAAATAATCAATCCTTAGGAATTTAATCTCAGGGCAAGTCAACTCCAATAAACCAAAATTTAGTTTTGTGTGGACTGAAAATGGCTCCAAAATCCTCGGAAGAGGTGTCTAAACAAGATAGGACCTTATCCAATCAATATTTCTCAACACTAACAAAAAGAAGAGAGTCATCTGCAAATTAATTATTGGCCATCTCGGAACCATCAAGAAGATAAATCCCTCTAATATTCCCAACAATCTGTGTTTCCTCCAATAAGCACCCCAAAGCATCTATAGTTAATGCATACAAGTATGCGGCTAAGGGGCACCCTATCTAATATAATGATGTAGAGAAATCTAGGGGGATAGAGCCTTATTTATAGAAATAAAGGTCATGTAATTGGAGATCATTGTGCTCACCATGGAAACACACCATGAACCAAACCTCGAGCATTTCAACATATCTACTATGAAGAACCAATCCACCCTATCATAGGATTTATCAAAATCAATCTCGAGAATCATACACTGTTGGCCTATATCCACAGCGCACTCCATAGCCTGCCAAGCTGAAATTACCATATACAAAATGATTATCCCTTGCACAAAACATGTTTCCTATTGTTGTGCAACATATTTTTCCATTACCCACACCATAATATCCAAATATTTGGCCACAATATTGTATGCTACAAAGAACCTAAGGGTGATGGGATCACCCTAATATCCAAATCTTCCATCCTCCAATCGGATCATGTGCCCCATTCTTACGAATCAAATTAATCATCCCCTAATTAGAAGTCTCATTATTCCAATGAGAAGAGAACACTTTAGTCATGAGACAATATAAATCCTCCCCAATACATTTCCACATAGACTTATAATTTACTCACATAGAATACCATTCAACCCTAAAGATTTACCATTCTTCATTGACATAAATTATGCTTGAAGCTCCTCTTACATGAATTTCTACTCTAATATGATCTTATCACCGGTATAAAGTTTAAACTTTGTAGGAACAATTTCACAACCACCATCCCAAGCTACGGAAATACCATTGGACAAGGGATAAGTTGAAAATATAGGCCAGAAGCAATCACTAAAGATGCTAGGAACCTCAGTTGCATCCTCAGCAATGGAGTCATCCACTCCACAAATCCAAACCTCCTCTATCGAGTCTCTTGTATCTCCCTCATCCTCTGACGAGCCACCATCGTGCCCCGAACCCTCGTGAACGTGATAGTGTGTTGTTGTGCCACCTCCCACCACAAAATCCACCCTTGAATCCCCACACAATAGTTAGAAAGATTCCACGCCCTTTGAATAAGGGCTCTAAATTCAACTGATTGCAAATTTGATACATTCATTTTAAAAGAACAAGTCATAGGGGCATATATAGCCATGCCTATAGAGATCATTGATTGGATTGACAGATGGTCTGAATAAGTGTCATTCAACAAGACATCCATTGTCAAGATATTTCCCAAGAACACAGCCTCCTCTCTAGGTCCATAGAATCTGTTTCGTTCGACTTGTATATGGTCTGAATAATGTTTGTAGTTTATCCAATAGAACCACCCGCCATAATCCAAGCCCTTTTGCTTCAAGTTGGGGTTGAAGATATGTAATGCATCCTTGCACCTGCACCAAGCTTATTCTCCAAGCCATTGAACACTTAACCCCTACCACCACATATATTTCCATTCGACTCAACCATGTTAAATTCATCACCGACTATCCATTCTTCTAGTAAAGAAGAGGCCATATAATCCCATAACTGACCTCTATTGGAGTTGGAATTGAAGGCATAAACAATGCAATGTCCAAAAAAATGGACCTAAATCAAGAGGTTGAGCTAGACACGTCTGTCTTCGAACCCAAACTCTTAGGAGACTACCAAACTCTATAATGAAGGTGAAATACCAATCGCTACCCCTCCACTCCCATGCCAATGCTCCAAGGCCCAAAACACTCCATTCAAACAATATATCATTATGTTTCGTAGGTTGAACCCCACTGACTTGACCTCATGTAAGAAAACCACATTCAATTGAAAACACTACAAAACCATACGCACACACTCCTTACAATTAGGAATCACCATCCCTCTCACATTCCAAGACATTAAAGACAACTTCATTCCAATAGGATATGTTTTCCAATGCTGTTAGAACGGTTTTCCATCTCGAAGCCCTCATGCATGTGGGTGTCCACTTACTGGATGTTCACATCCTTTAAGACTTTTTCTATGATCTCATTTCGCTAGCAGACTAGTCCATATGTGCGGCGGAAGAGATTAGCTTCTGATTGGAGGAGTTCATCTTACACATTTTATCAACTTCCATAATCTTGCTACCCATTATGAGCTCCTAAACATATTTAGGTCTCCTACCCATGAAATACTAGGCTAACTGCAGGTTGTTTCCACTAAAAGAGAAGGTCCCTCAAAAACACTAAATCTCCTTGGCCCACTACCCCTACCGTCTCCTACAATTCTCCTCCTAAGCCTAACGCTGAAGCTTTCTCTAGTCTCAACCCATAGAGGACACTTCTGCCTGTGTGTGGGGAGATATATTTGATATTTACATTTAACATACAAAATAATGAAAATATCGCATGACCATTTTTTTTTAATTGGGAATATGCCAACACTTGCTATTCTAAATAATCAAAGTATGGTTAGAATTACGTCACACAATGACATAGGCAATACATAGGGGCTCAACAAGAGAAACATGTCCCTTACAAGAATTGAACCTTGATAGAGAGGGTAACAATCATTTCTCCCAACCACCCAAGCTACATCCAATGGACATCGCACAACAATTTTTATCATCATGTTTATGTCTAAAGCTATTTTAGTGATTAAAATATTTACTTGGTCTTTTCTTTTTTTATAAATCCTAAATTAAATGAAAGTTAAGAAACTATATTTAAACTTTAAACTAGAAAAAACCATTGAAAGTTTCATCTTCTCGACAATCCCCATCTTCAAAAAAAAATCCCATACACAGATCTATTTTCATGTCGATTCTCAGCACCACCCATGTAAAAAGAGGGAGATGCTTAACACTTTTGTAGTTAGAGCTCTTAGAATTTCTAATAAAGTACATCTCAAGAAAGAAAAATTGTTTAACAAAGGTTTTATGAACATTAGATACAAGAAGAGTTATATTGTTAAAAAAAAATCAGAAAAGCAAAAAAAGTCCTCGTCCCTGTAATAACTAACCCTCATCCATGCAAGCCAACTATTAAAAATCCCACAAACATATATTAAAAAAAGACTAGACTCACATCTGAACTTTAGCAAAACATTCTCTTAAAACAAAGCACTATATGTTTACTTGGAAGACACTAAAATCCTTGTACATACAAGAAAATTACTACAAACAACAATTATGAGAGCCCTTGGAAAGTGATAATGGGATTCCTTTAATAAGGAATGAAATAGTGGAATAGGCTATGTCTCAAAATAATGGGTTCAATATAAGAAACTACTGTTAAACGAAATAATAGATGAGTTAGAATGGGTCAATAAATCAAAATAATTGGTGGATGAATGATGACTAGGTGATGGGTAACAATGACGGTCGACATCATTTTAGCATGGAGGTCGCTATCATCCACAAACGTGCCACAAACAAAAACATGTATCAATACATATTAATTTTCCCTCTTAATGGAAAATATGTATCTCTACACTTCACTTATTGTCTTGAAGATTATCTTATATTTAGGTCCGAAACATAGACACTTCCAAACTTTCAAGAAAACCATTTTATGATCAGAATTCAAAAAATCTACAATTACAACCTTAAAAAGGAAATGTAAAATATTATTGCATCGAGAGGCGCTTTACAACCCAGCATGGGGGACATCTTGTAACGTGATGTAACGTTACTAACATGTCGGCAAAAAATAATAGTGAAAGTGAATATTATGGGAGACATCTTGTAACGTGATGTAACGTTACTAACATGTCAGCAAAAAATAATAGTGAAATTGAATATTATGGGAGAGATCTTGTAACATGATGTAACGTTACTAACATGTCGGCAAAAAATAATAGTGAAAGTGAATATTATGGGAGAGATCTTGTAACGTGATGTAACGTTACTAACATGTCGGAAAAAAATAATAGTGAAAGTGAATATTATGGGAGAGATCTTGTAATGTGATGTAACGTTACTAACATGTCGGCAAAAAATAATAGTTAAAGTGAATATTATGGGAGAGATCTTGTAACGTGATGTAACGTTACCAACATGTCGACAAAAAATAATAGTGAAAGCGAATATTATGGGAGAGATCTTGTAACGTGATGTAACGTTTGTAACATGTCAACAAAAATAATAGTGATAGTGAATATTATGGGAGAGATCTTGTAACGTGATGTAACGTTAGTAACATTTGTAACATGTTGGCAAAAAATAATAGTGATAGTGAATATTATGGGAGAGATCTTGTAACGTGATGTAAAGTTTGCAATATTGAAGTAACTAATGTAAAAAGTAGTAAATATTTTCTCGGCCTAATAATGTAAGGTGGTAAATTGACGCTGTGTTGTCAAGTGATGAATTGCAAGTTGAATTAGAAGATGCATTGTTTGATTTTGTAATACAATGGGCTAGAAACATTATAGCAATGTTGAAGAAAGAAGAGAAGTTTTGAGCAACAGACTATGCCAGTTAATACGTTTTCCAAATATGAGCCATCACAAACTCAATGATGTTATTTCTTGCATTGACCTCGACACTGTATGTGCCTTAAAGGTAGTATCAAAGGCACTTCTTTTAAAAGCGCAGGCACCGAACAAAAGATGTAATGAAAGGGATTACAAGCATTTCCCAATTATTGTATTGGATTTTGATGCCCCAATCTGGGAGTGCAGGGTGTATTGGAATATCAGGAAATATCAGCCCCTGCCACTGTGTAGTCAACATTTCCGATTCGATGATTTAAATTTTCAAATTCGGTGTGTTGCTTCTAATCATCCAGATCAATTTAAAGTAATCGTTGGCATACTTATGGATCATGACGACAAATAGAGACTAGACAAAGATATCATAGAGGCCGATTTGACTGTACGAATGATACCCTCTTGTGACTTTCGAGGTTTCACTGCATGTTATAGGTGGCGAAAACCTCTTCATTGTTTTACTGGAGAAGGGGCCTTCTTGCACACACAGGCTCAAGATCGGTCATTCTTCATTAATGACGTTATGCATTTACGCTTACAGCTTGCATTTCAACCTTATTGAAAGGTTGAGTGAAGTTTTGGGTTGAGAGAAAATGAAGCAATCTTAAACTTATACTTTTATCTATAGCATTCAACATTTAAATGCAGTGAGGGACAATCTTAATCTTATACTTTTATCTTAATCTTATACTTTTATCTATAGCATTCTCTGGAAGAGTTTTGATCATCCCACTGATACATTGTTTCAGGGCCAACCAGTGAGGGCTGGCACGTTTCTAGGGTCTAGTGTCGGGGCCAACCGATGAAGGCTGGCACATTTCTAGTGTCTAGTGTTTCTTCTTTGAATACCTAGGAGACCATTTACATGGCCAGGGTGTTGCACGGAGGGGGCAGCTTTTCCTCCATGGAACCGTTGTTTTACCCATATAGTATTTTAGAGTTCAACAAGAATGTGCCCAAGAGGCGTTTATCAACTTTTACAATTTCTAGGTGTAATCATACCATTATCGCCTTCTCCCACGATTGAATGTTACTCAACTACGAGCAATATGGAAATACATCACGAATGCATGAGAGAAACGGAAGGCAATCCTTATGGGTTCTCCATTAGTGTCTCCGATGATTCCAGAGAAGGAACCATGTATATCAGACTAGAGTTCGACGGGAACCTAAAATTGTATTTGCAAAAGCTGTAGAGATTGAAAATTGAAAGGGTTTTCTTAGTAGATTTCTTTAATGATGTATGTCGACTTCCTAACTACTGCAGCCTTTACACTATCTGTGCAAACCCTCGAGCGAATTGCACTTGGTCGGCCCTGGAGTCATCTTGCATCCATATCAGGCCTCAACAGCTGCAAGCCTAAGACCAAGATATCTTTAATAAATTCATATTGTCTTCAACAAATAAACTGAAAAGATATATATTGTCGTGATATACATTTTAATAAAATTTATTGTTTTCAATTTTTTTTTAATTTACCAATCCCATGGAAGTTACAGTTTTACTGTGAATACCACACCAACTTATTGAAATTGATATTCAAATTACCAAAATCCAATTACAACCCAAATATTTCTAAATTTTGTATTAAGTTGTCATTTTTTTTGTTTTTATCTAAACGTTTTAAATTTATCAGCACATTTCATTTTACTATCTTGGGTGCAGGTTTAAAAGTTTAAAAGCAATACAAAATAACTGAGAAAAGCGACTGGCATTATTATATCTGATAGTGGATTGGGCTCGCATCATATTAAAATTTTGCAAAGGATAAAGCACTCTATTATCAGATTGTCCACCAAAAAGTGCCATGTTTCTTTTTCTTACAGTTTATATCGATTTTGAATGAATCATTCATGATTTCAATGCAGACTTACATAGTAAATCCATGAATGATATGGATAATAATGAATATTCATGTTCTGTTTTGTTCTCTGTGTTTTATGGTTATAAACAATTCAGTCTTAACGAGCCTTAATTCATTGGATAGAAATGCCTCGCCTTTATTGCTCTCACGGTTTAGGTAGGCATTACTCCTATGCACGGACGATAGGTGAGAGTTAAAGTGACAAATATTAACCATTGACCATTGAGCAGTGTAACATTAAATGTTCCTTAAACTGGTCTAAGCTGTGGATATGAAGCAATTTAGTTTAAATAATATTTATTCCAACTCGTTTAAGTTTTTAATTGTTTTTTAGATAATATGTTTGGTACTGAATTTATTTACAAATAAAAATATATAATTTAAACATTTACAAATTTAGATTTTAACAAAAAAATATTCTAATCAAAATTTATTAAAAAGTCTAAAAAATTCTTATTAAAAGGTTCAAAACAAATTCCAAAAAAAAATTATTAAAAAGTTCAAAAAAATTCTTATTAAAAGGTCCAAAACAAATTCCAAAATTTTTTTATTAAAAAGTCCAAAAAAATCCCAAATTTAGAATAAATAAATTGCTTTGAACAAAATCTATTGATTTATTATTTTAAACTAAATGTTAACTAAAAAGAAATAAACCAATCATAATTTTGGGTTTGAATTTATAAAGTTCAAAGTGGATTTCATCCCTCTAATTCCTACAGAGACATTTAAAAAAATTAATTACACATTTCACTCTTGAGAATGATTGGTAAGCGAATCCCTCTATTCCCTGAGTGGATTTGTGTCTAATTACTGGAAACTAAAGATCGTAAGCTTACATGGAAGTGGATTTAATTCTAATTACTCAAAACTAAAAATAGTAAGCTTACATGTATATATTCGCTCTGCACATTCCGCAAAAATTTGGCCTTGCACATGGTTTTAAAACCATGTGCAAGGCCTCCTAAACAACCATGCAAGGATTCTTAAACAATCCATGGTAAATTTCACTCAAGGAGATTTGTTAATTATTTTTACCAACTTTCAATTAAAAATGAAAATAAAAAAAATAAACAACTCCTTAAAAAAATTTAAATTTTCAAAAAATATATTATTTCAAACACTAATCAATACCTTCATTTCCCAAGATTAATTTTTAATGAACATTGTACCATCCATCGGTGAATCATAATGAAACAAATGAAGATATGCTTAAATTGTGTATTCATTATTATACTTTAAAATTTCTAAAAAGATTATAGTTACTGGATAAATAGATATAGATCCTTATTTACAGGGTGTGCTACATATTGGGTCATAAAATCCTTGTTATTTTTTTTGTTGCCAAAACCTTCAAATTATCTTTTTTCTCTGGATCTCTCTAATTCCTACAGAGACAATGAAAAAATTTAATTGCACAATTCACTCTTGAGAATGATTGGTAGGAAAATCCCTCTAATCCCCGAGTGGATGATCCCTCCCTCTAATGAGAGTAACTTATTATTTTAATTGATTATCATGTAATCTACTTGAGAGATTGTGATTGCTAATTGTGTCTAGTTATTTAAAATGTATTATTTCACTACATATACTAAAGATACTAAGCTTACATGGATATACTCCAGTTTTGTGTCACCTCCCACCACTGAAACCAGCCTAGATCCAAATCCTGGGCTCTATCAAGCACTGAGAGGGATCAAATATCCCAATGTGCAAACCTCTTCTTGGGTATTGTACTAAAGGAGGTTTGCACCTCGAGAGATTTGATCCCTCTCAGCACTTGATAGAGCCTAGAATTTGGATCTATACTGGTTAAAAACTAGGTGTTCTCTCTAAAGCGTAACGCATAATATGACACTGTCCAATTCCCTTTGCCTTTCCTGCTCGTCAAATATTTTTTACTTATCTGAAGTTAAAACCAATATATTTAAACTTTAAACCAAAATAAACCATTTTCGAAAAAAAAAACATTCCAAAGTTATACTAGTACAAGTTTTAAAAAAAAATGTAAAATATCTTCAATAAATAGATGTTCCCTCTCGCCTACCACTTACAATGAGAGCAATGGTCCAATTTCCTTTGATTTTCCGCTTGGTCAATATATTTTCTTTTTTGTACTCGAGCTACTTGTCCCTAATATTCACATGTGGGTAGATTTTCTCTTGCCTCCTTGAGCACTTAATCCAAAAAAAAAATTACTTTCAATATTATTGAAATCAATTGAGCTCATCCACTTTCTTACTTTACAATATCATATTCAAATCGGATCAGTCAATACACTTTCCTTATATCTAGTTTTGCAGAATAAAAATACATCTATTTGATTTTTCTTAAATAGGATTAAAAAACAAACATTTGTTTTCTAAAACTCTATTATTCAAATAAAGGTTGAAAATTATATTGCAATAACATTTTGAATTGTATTTTTATTCTCTTAATATTTATATTTATAGTTCACTGCTACATACATATACTTGCCTCTGTTCCTTTTCTGGGGTTTATGGATCATCCAAAATCAATGTGTATTTGAAAACGGGAGGTCATCGTACTTTGCTCTTATTTCCAGGATAGAGGGATTTCTAAACACATTCCCAGTTCTTTTAAAAAGTCATAAAATTCGGAATGTTGGCTCAGAGCCATTAAAGATTTTTCCCTGTGGGTTCTTCGAAGGAGCTGCTGCAAAGGAAATTGGTGGTTCAAGTTTTGTGATCTATTTAAATAACTCCCATTACTTCAGCTTCTCCATGGGATGTGGTAGTAGTACTAACACTAGAGCGGAATTATTGGCTCTTTGCGCAATTCTCAGAGTAAGTTTGTTGATGGGTATACACATGCAATTGATATATGGTGATTCTTTGGTTATCATATCTTGGCTTAACAGAAAATATGCACTTGATGTTCCAAAACTGATGCATTGGTGTAATGACATAAGAAACATGCTCCAATTGGCCCCTCCGGTGATCTTCAAACACACATTTCGGGAGCATAACATGCTGGCAGATAAACTCTCGAAACAGGCCCTAAATTTTGATATGGGTGTTGGATCTTTCATGGAAACCTTGGATGGTTTGGTCATAAATCATGGCCATTATGATTTCTTTTAGATTAACTGATTCAAATGTCTTCTCAGCTTATATATTCAGCATGATGGATTATTTTGTCTGTTCTGATTGAGGTTTTTTCAGCCAGCTGTTCTTGCTCAGAAATGTTTTGTTTGACGTTCATCTTCGATATCTCTCAGCATTATCTGACCTGATTCATCAGGGATGATGAGAAAAGTCTGCTATGATCAGAATGTGGTCTTCTTTATGTTGATTGAGATGTTATGTTTTTATCAGTCATCATGATGGTATGTAAATGATGTCTTTTGATTCATATGAATAACAAAGACTGGTATTTTTTCCTCTGAAAAAAATATTTATAGTTCTACCATTTCTCTTTGTTAAGTAAACTTTAATTTTCAAACGTAAAAAAACTAAAAATATGCACTTGATGTTCCAACACTGATGCATTGGCGTAATGACATAAGAAACATGCTCCAATTGGCCCCTCTGGTGATCTTCAAACACACATTTCAAGAGCATGACATGCTAGCAGATAAACTCTGGAAACAGGCCCTAAATTTTGATATGGGTGTTGGATCTTTCACGGAAACCTTGGATGGTTTGGTCATAAATCATGGCCATTATGATTTCTTTTAGATTAGCTGATTCACATGTCTTCTCAGCTTATATATTTAGCATGATGGATTATTTTGTCTATTCTAATTGAGGTTTTTTACGCCAGCTGTTCTTGGTCAGAAATGTCTTGTTTGACGTTCATCTTCGATATCTCTCACCATTATCTGACCTGATTCATCAGGGATGATGAGAAAAGTCTGCTATGATCATACTTTTTCTTCTGGTAAACAGTTTTCTATATGTGGTCTTCTTTATGTTGATTAAGATGTTCTGTTTTTATCAGTCATCATGATGGTATGTAAATGATGTCTTTTGATTCATATGAATAACAAAGACTGGTATTTTTTGCTCTGAAAAAAAATATTTATAGTTCTACCGTTTCTCTTTGTTAAGTAAACTTTAATTTTTAAAAGTAAAAAAACTGAAAATAAGGTTAAAATTAAAGTGTTATATAAAAATTTGGTAACCTTTAAATTAAAAAGTTATATAAAAATTGATAGATTTTAATTTATGGGTTTACCTAATTACTTTAAACCCTAACCAAGATCTACTCCTATGCAAGAAATTAAACTTAATGCACAGCGGAACTTAGAAATCAAGCTTAATGCACAGCGGAACTTACTTTCCATCTTCAAAGGCCGCAGACAGCTTCCAAGGCTCTGGGTTGATACGCTCCTGGTCTTGACTTGAGTTGTTGGCTCTCGAATCCTTCCAAGAACTTGCAATCCTTTTCTCTGGAGAGTATCCTGTCTTCAAATGGAGCAGACAATTTTTCTGGATGATTGCAAGCCTTGGAGACTCAGCCCTTTTATAGCAGTGCCAAAGAAAAATTCTAATCCTAGGGCAGCTGAAATTTAGCTAATACTTGGGCAACAAGTCTGAAAAGAAATCTGGAATTTCCGATTTTATAAAAATCTTGAAATCGGGAAACTTCAGAAAAAACTGAAATAAATCAGAATAAATTCTGATTTCCTTA
>LPNX011212594.1:376932-404166 GCA_001517045.1 Pseudotsuga menziesii
AAATTACTCGACATAAGAAATAAAACATCAAATTTCAACTCGGATTCAAGCACAATCTCTTTCGTAAATATTTTTTTTCGCAAAAGATAATTTTCATGCCATTCTAATTTTCTGGGAATGAAGAGTTAGTCAACATCTAGCAACTCAGCCCAGTAACAAAAATATATATAAGGGTAGCCTAAACGTTCAACTATTTCTTTTTTTGACAGCATTTATGTACGATTTCAAAGAAATTCCAGGGAAAAAATTAACCCCAAGAACGAAATTCTAGAAAAAGATTTAAGATCTCACTAGATCCATCTCTATCTCTTGATCAATAGTGATTTCTTTATGTTAATATATTAATATTATTAATATGATTGTGGTTAGTTGTATTTTTATAGTTCACTAGACTATTTAAAAAAAAAGGTTTTAGTGGGAAGATTTTAGTCCTTCAACAAGTTTTATAAGTAAGTTGTTTAAAAATTCTAGGATTTGGACGGGACTGTTTTTTGAAAATTTTAGAAGTTTTTTATTTTGTAAAATTTAACTATATTTTAATAAATAAAAAAATTTTGGTAAAAATGGATTCAACAACTTCAAACCACCCAAAATTTCAAAACTAAAAAACTATAACCTAGATTGAAAAACTCCAACCTAATTTATCCAAAATCTTGTATTAAAAATTTAAATTTAGAATTTTTAGAATACACTATTTTTTATTTATTTTTCTGACTCCCCAGCTACACTGTTCCTTTGTGTTCCTTTGCGTTTGAGTCTTTTTGCTAACCAAACTTTTCTCGTAAAGTGAGAAAAGGAATAGATGATAGACAAAGCGAAGAGCCGTTCTGCCCTATGTTATATGTAGAAACAAATGACCGATTCATGTTCGAAGGTTAATGAGAAGAAGTCGGTCCAGCGCTCCAGCGTCATTTGAAGATAAAGCTTGAAGCTAATCTGTTCAAAACTGTGGCATATCTAGTAAGAAGGATAGATATTTCGTTGACAAGGGGTTAACTTTTAGCTACACCAGTTTATGAGGAAAGTTGAGTATCACAACAGTGCTAAGAAATAACATCAATGAAATTTGTCTTACTATAATAAATTATCTTATTGGTTTATATGTCTCAACTGAAGAGCGTGTAAAACAGTTGAAAAAAGGAAAAAAAAATCCCTGTAGAGTTTTTGAATTAAATAATTTAAATGAAGGTTGAAGAAAGGCAGCACAATGAACTAATGAAATAATTTACATGAAGGTTGAACAGCTTAGCCAGTCGGCTGACTCTGTCATCTGTACAGTTCAGATCTTATTGGTTAGTCTGACAAGAGTGAAGAGTTTGTAGGTAGATAGTTATTACATCCATTAATGGCAAGTCTGTAGATTCACTAATAAGCAATTTCAGCCTTAAGGTTGCCTATAAATATAATAAGAAGTTTGTAAATCATTTTGAACTCTAGGTGAGAAAAAGAGAGAACTTTGAGCAGAGAGTGAAGTTGAAGCTCAAGCTTCACTGTGTGTTAACACAAGTCTCTTTAATGTTTGGGTATATGATTTTGTAATTGTGTAGAATTGTTGTTGTGTCTATTTTTACTTCATATTAATGGTGGGTGAAAAACATTTGTAATTTCTTAAGTCTTTTAAAGATTAAGAAATATCCTTTGTAAATTTCTACTAAAACCAAACTAGTCAAGCAAGTGAGTCCAAGGAAAACTGGCATCTAAAACTCACAAGTTGTCGAAGTTTAAGTTCTGTCTAAGTTGTAAAACCGACAAGTTGTCTACTTTTCTATGCAGTCTACTTTTCTAAGCAGACAAGAAGTAAAAGAGTCGGGTTCATAAGTCCAACATATTGGTAGACTTGTCTAGTCGGAGTTACACAAGTTTCACCCAGCAAGTAAAAAAGAAAAAGAAGTCAGCCTGAAATTTTTATAACTGATCGAAGCCGACAAGAAGTTACAAGAAGTAAAAGAGTGAGGTTCATAAGTCCAACATATTGGTAAACTTGTCTATTGGAATTTACACAAGTTTCACCGAACAAGTAAAAAAGAAAAATAAGTGAGCCTGAAATTTTTCTAACTGAACTGTAACTTTGTCAACTAGGTTTTTGCTAAAATACTATAAAAAAGGATTTTTTCTAAGCAACCAATTGCAAACCTCAAATCCCTATCTTTACAGGTAAAACCTTTGACTTTTGGGCCATGAAAATGACATTGTATTTTTCAAAAGATATATGGAATTTAGAAGGGAATGGGTTTCCAGAACCCTAAGACGAAGCATCCTATCAGGCTTTGCACAAGCAGAGAAATAGAAAGAGAAAGATCAGCTTACCGACAATTAAAAAAATACTTCAGCTGTGCTTTTAATTCAGCAAACAATGGACGAGTCCATTTTTCCTACGGTTTCAGCAGCAACAAGGTCTAAGAGGGCTTAGGATACTCTAGAAATTGCTTGTCACGATACAACGAAGGTATTGGTAGCTAAACTACAGACTCTTAGATAAACTTTGAGACCTTGCATATGAAGGATTCGGAGTTTGTAGATCAATTTCTGAGTCAGGTTATGAACACAGTCAGTTCAACCACATTACATGAAGAGGAGCTAGTTGATCAAAAGATAGTAGGAAATATCCTCGGGAGTTTACCAAATAATTTCGATGGTATTTCGGTATCCATTGAAGAATCCAAGGATTAACTAAATATCCTCGGGAGTTTACCAAGTAAATTCGATGGTATTTCGGTATCCATTGAAGAATCCAAGGATTAACTCAGCTATATGTAGATGAACTGATGGGATCTTTGTTAACCCATGAATCTAGAATAAATAGGAATAGCAATGCCTCTTTGGAGAATGCATTTTAGTGGTAGATTTCAATCAGTAGAGGTAGGGGAACAACAAGCTTCAGAGGTGGGGGCAAAAATAACAATGGCAGAGATGGAATATGCATTCCACATTAGGGTAGATATAAAAACCAGAATTCGAACTTTTACAGTCCTAGACGCCGCAGCAGCAGCCAACATCAACCACATCTCACAGGCATGGAAAATTGAAGATTCAGTGCATTTACTGGAAGAAATTTAGACATTTTGCTTATCAATGCAAACAGAAACAAGCTGATGTCAATAAATAGAGTGCTAATTTTTCTAAAATGCCTGGAGGCGATTCTCGCTAGCTATTTTTAGCCTGACATGTAGCTCAAGACAGTCCCCAGTGATATATGGTTTTTAAACAGTGGCAGTAGTAACCATTGTTGGAAATATTAATCACTCGCAGATAGACTCTTAGCCACTCTGTCAAAGTCTGTATCAGTCAAGATTTTGTCGGTCAGTCTGACAAGAGGGATGAGTCCACGATTCGGCAATGTAAACCAGTTGAATTTATTTCTGAAGTTAAGTTGTTAGGTAGATAGTTATTACAGTCTTTAATGGTGAGTTAGTGGATCCATGTAGAAGCAATTGTAGAAGCAATTTTCAGGTTGCTTATAAATAGAAGAAGAAAATTGTAAATCAGTTTAGATGCAATAGAGACACAGAGGAACTCACGGTGAGAAAAGAGAAGTCCAAGCTCAAGCTTCTATGTATATGATTCAATCGAAGAGCCGAAGCGCTGTAAAAGGATTAGACGTCAATTGAAAGATCAAAGAACCCATAAATTTCTCACCGCCTGAAAGTTACAGGTTTTACAGCACATTGGTCCACTCAAGTAGTCCTACATATTTGGGCATATGTTTTTATAAGTTCTTTGGATTTGTTAATGTGTCCATTTTTACTCTATCTTACTCACAGGTGAAAAACATTTGTAATTTCTTAAGCCTCTTAAACTAAGAAAAATACTCTGTAGATTTTGACCAACGTGAACCGACAAGGTCGGTTGAGTAAGCCGACTTGAGAGGTCGAAGAGGTCATCCGACTTGAGAGGTCGAAGAGGTGAGCCGACTTAGAGGTTGAAGTCAGCCGACTTCAAAGTGACAAGTGGTCGAGGTAAAATCAGTCGGTAGAACCGACAAGTAATTCGAAGTAAATCAGTTGAGTCGAAAGGCCGACCAAAGTTGATAGACTTGTCTAGTCAAGATATACAGAAGTTTCACCTGACAAGTGGAAAAAGAAAAAGAGGTCGGCATGAAAAAGTAAAAATTAATTATTAATATTAACTGAGCAGTAAACTCAAGTTTAGTCCACTTGGTTTTGGATAACTAGTATCAGAGCAAGGTTTATATCAGAGCAAGATTTAGGAAATAAATATTGTCTTAAAAGGTCAAAATTAATTTTCTAAGGAAAGTTAATTAAAAATTAAAAATGGCTTCCACTTCTAGTTCATTGCAAACTCCAATTTTTACAGGAAAGAATTATGAATATTGGTCTTTAACAATGAAGGCTTTATTTAGAGGTCAAGATGCCTAGGAGATAGTCGAGCATGGTTATGCAGAACCAGCAGACATGACAACATACGACAATCTCACACAGGTTGAGAAATATGTGTTGAGGGAACAAAGGAACAAAGATGAAAAAGCTTTGTTTTACATACATCAAGCTATGCATGAAAGCATACTCCCAAGAGTAGCAACAAAAACTAATGCTAAGCAGGCATGGGATACATTGGAGACTGCCTATCAAGGTTTGGATAAGGTAAGGACATCCAGGCTGCAGATTCTAAGAAGAGATTTTGAATCTTTATCCATGAAAGATTCATAGAATGTAGACACATTCTACACCAGAGTTGTTGGTTTGATAAACCAACTAAAATATCATGGAGAAGCCATAGAAGAACAAATGGTTGTTGAAAAAATTCTCAGAAGTCTTCCTCCAAGATTTGAAAACTTGGTTGTGACCTTAGAAGAATACACAGACATGTCGACATTTACCATTGATGAGTTGCAGGCTCCACTCATCAATCATGAACACAGACTCAGTAGAACACAAACATCATTGGAAGGTGCATTCATAGCACAATCATCCATAAGCCATGGTAGAGGCAGGGGAAGAAACAACTTCAGAGGCATATGAAGAAGTTCTTCAAGAGGAGGATGAGGTAAAAGTCCTACAAATGTCGGTGGCAGAGGAGATAATCAGAACCCAACTCAGCCAAGTGGCCAGAGGTTTGATAAATAAAAAATTCAATGTCATTGTTGTAAGAAGTTTGGTCATTATGCATATGAATGCAGGAAGAAACAATATGACCAAGGAAGACAAATCCCAAATCAGTAGACCAGCACCAACACTTCGACAAGTGCAATGTTAATGGCATCGGCAACTCCACTTGAATGCAATGATGTTCAAGAAAGTCCACATAACATATGGTACTTAGATTCAAGATGTAGGAATCACATGAATGGTAATTTAATTTGTTTTCCAATCTAGATAATTCAGTTAAAACTGATGTTACACTTGGAAACAATGTCCAAGTTACTGTCTTAGGAAAAGACACTTTTGATATTCTAACCAAACAGGGGGAAAGTAAGTATATCCCTGATGTCTATCATGTCGAAGGTCTGAAACATAACTTGTTAAGCATTGGACAACTAATACAAGAAGGCTACAGAGTCTACATGGAAGATGATCACTATGTGATCAAAGACAAGCGTCTAAGCGACCAGCTGATATCAAAAGTGCCAATGACAAGCAACCGCTTGTTTCCATTGAGGATAGTTCTGAACATGAAATGGAAGACAAACACAAGAGCTGCATTCAAGGCAGAAAGTGAAGAAACACTCGAGCTCCTCGACAAGAAAGAAAATGGCAGCGCTAATTTGCAAGCTGCATTTCAGACAGAAGTTCAGGATGAATCCTGATTGTGGCATTTTAGATTTGGACATTTGAATTTTGGTGGGATGAAGCTACTGCACATAAAGAATATGATGAAGGGATTACCATTGATCGACAGACCAAAGAGGGTTTGTGAAGGCTGCATTTTTGGCAAGCAACATAGAGAGACATTTCTGGTTGGAAAGTCATATAGAGCATGCACACCACTTGAAATTATGCACTCTAATATTTGTGGTCTGATGCAGACATCATCCATTGGTGGCTACAACTATTTTCTAACTTTTATTGATGACTACACAAGAAAGACATGGGTAGATTTCGTGTAACATAAATCTGATGCATTTAGTTATTTTCAACAATTCAAGGCACTCGTGGAGAACCAGAGTGGACATCGTATCAAGATATTAAGGATCGAGAAAGGAGGTGAATATGTTTGAAATGAATTTCTGAATTTTTGCAAGACCCATGGCATACAAAAACAATTCACTGCACGGTATACACCTCAGTAGAACGGTATTGTCGAAAGAAAGAACAAAACCATCATGGAGATGGCGCGCACCATGTTGGTAGCCAAGCATTTGCCAAATGAGTATTGGGGAGAAGTAGTCACAACTATCATATACATTATGAACCGATGTCCAACAAAGAGTGTGAAGAACAAAGTTCCCCAAGAAGCGTGGACATGTATGAATCATAGTGTTTCACATTTAAAAAAAAATTGTTGTGTTGCATATGCTCATGTTCTAGATGAGTTGAGAAAGAAGCTAGACAAGAAGGGAAAGAAATGTATTTTTGTCGGTTATTCTGAAGACACAAAAGCATACAAGGTGTATGATCCTGTCACAAGGAAAGTGATAATCAGTCAAGATGTTCAATTTGTCAAGAATGAATCATGGGATGGAACCGTCGACATAAATGTCAAGATTGTGTCGAACGTCAACAATGATGATATGAAAGAGGAAGTGGTTCAAACACCACATGTAATTCAATCGGTCGCAGCACCATCGACTCCCATGACACCACGACATGGTTCAGCACAAGGACCATTGACACAAGTAGCAGCTCAAGCTACACCGACAAGTACACCAAGAGGACAACAGACACCATCAAGCATTTTGTCAAGGTCGACATCGACAGAACTGGTGAAGACAAGAAATATACAAGAGATATATGAAGCTGGGACACCAAATTCATTCTCTCTCTTTGCATTATTTTCTCCTATATATGATCCACTAACATTTGAAGAAGCTGTTGAAGAAGAAGTATGGGCACAAGCCATGGATGAAGAAATAGAATCGATTGAAAAGAACCATACATGGGAACTGGTTGATGTACCAAAAGACAAAGATGTAATCAGTGTCAAATGGATTTATAAGACAAAGAAAGATGTTGATGGGAATGTGCAAAAGCACAAGGAAAGAATGGTAACAAGAGGGTTCACACAGCAACTCGACATAGACTTCAATGAAACATTTGCACCTATTGCATGCATGGATACAATCATAACAGTTTTGGCCATTGCTGCACAAAACAAATGGCATGTTCATAAAATGGATTTCAATTCAGCATTCTTAAATGGCTATCTAGAAGAGGAAGTATATGTGGAACAAACACAAGGGCATGAAGTTTCAAGTCAAGAGCATAAAGTGTATAGGCTGAAAAAGGCACTAGATGGTTTGAAGCAAGCTCCTAGAGCTTGGTACAATCGGATTGATTCCTATCTCACTGAAAATGGATTTCACAGAAGTGAAAGTGAACCAACATTGTACACCAAAGTCGATGAGCAAGGTAAGATGTTAATTGTCTTCATGTATGTAGATGATTTAATATTTACTGGTGATTTTGGCATAATAGATTTTAAAGCAGTCATGGAAAGTGAATTTAAGATGACTAATCTGGGGCTTATGAAGTTTTTTCTGGGCATTGAAGTTCAACAGTTTGAAAGTGGTATTTTTATATCACAGTCTAAATATGCAAGTGAAGTTTTAAAAAGGTTTAACATGTCTAATTGCAAGACAGCCCCAACACTAGTAATAACAGGTTTAAAATTGAGCAAAGATGATGAAGGATCAACTATAGATCCTACGTTGTTCAAAAGACTTGTTGGCAGCCTTTTGTATTTGACAGCAATAAGACCAGACATTATGTATGGATTAATTCTGATCTCAAGGTTCATGGAGTCACCAAAAGACTCACATTGGCAAGCAGGTAAAATAATTCCAAGGTATGTAAGTGGTACAAAAGACCTTGGTATTATGTATTCAACCTCAAAAAATTGTAAACTCATCGGCTACACTGACAGTGACAATGGAGGCAGCATAGATGACAGGAAAAACACATCTGGGTACACATTTCATTTTGGTACAGGTGTTGTTTAATGGGCTTCAAAGAAACAACCCATAGTAACTTTGTCTTCAGCTGAAACAAAGTATGTTGCAGCAACAAGTGCTGCATGTCAAGCTGTCTAGATGAGGAGAGTGTTAAAAGACTTGTCACAAAACCATCAAGAACCGACAACCATCTTCTGCGACAACAATTTAGCCATAGCATTATCAAAGAATCATGTGTTTCACAAGAGAACCAAGCATATTGACACAAGGTTTCATTTCATAAGAGAGTTGGTGAACAACAAAGAAATTTGTTTGTAATTTTGCAGGTCTGAAGATCAACTTGCAGACATCTTTACAAAAGCATTGGCAAAGGATACTTTCCAGTAACTACGTAGTTATCTTGAAATGACAAGTTATCCACAGTGAACTCTGTCATAAACAGAGCATGTCTAAGCTCTGAAACATTTTGTAAATTTTGTTTTAAAAACCCCATCTACTCATAATTAAGGGGGAGTGTTGGAAATATTAATCACTCGCAGTTCCGTACCTGACTCTCAGTTGACTCTGTCAGAGTTTGTATCAGTCAAGATCTTGTCGGTCAGTCTGAAAAGAGGGAAGAGTCCACGATTTGTCAATGTAAACCAGTCGAATTTATTTCTGAAGCTAAGTTTTTAGGTAGATAGTTATTACAGTCTTTAATGGTGAGTCAGTCGATCCATGTAGAAGCAATTTTCAGGTTCCCTATAAATAGAAGAATAAAATTGTAAATCACTTTAGACACAATAGAGAGACAAAGGAACTCAGGGTGAGAAAAGAGAAGTCGAAGCTCAAGCTTCTGTGTATGTGATTCAGTCGAAGAGCCGAAGCTCTGTAAAAGGGTCAGATGTTAAGTGAAAGATCAAAGCACCCATAAATTTCTCACCGCATGAAAGTTCCAGGTTTTACGGCACATTGGTCAATTCAAGTCTTCCTACATATTTGGGCATATGTTTTTATAAGTTCTTTGGATTTGTTAATGTGTCAATTTTTACTCTATCTTACTCACAGGTGAAAAGCATTTGTAATTTCTTAAGTCTCTTAGACTAAGAAAAATACTTTCTAGATTTCGACCAAAGTGAACCGACAAGGTCGGTTGAGTAAGTCGACTTGAGAGGTCGAAGAGGTCAACCGACTTGAGAGGTCAAAGAGGTTAGTCGACTTAGAGGTCAAAGCCAACCGACTTCGAAATGACAAGGGGTCGAGGTAAAATCAGTCGGTAGAACCGACAAGTAAGTCAAAGTAAATCAGTCGAGTCGAAAGGCCAACCAAAGTTGATAGACTTGTCTAGTCAGGAGATAGACAAGTTTCACCCTACAAGTGGAAAAAGAAAAAGAGGTCGGCGTGAAAAAGTAAAAATTAATTTTTAATATTAACTGAGCGGTAAACTCAAGTTTAGTCGGCTTGGTTTTGGCTAACAACCACACGACTGAAAATAGAAACGTGTTTGTAAGTTTAGATAGTTTGGAATATTTAGAAGCCAAGCTAGCCTAATGATAATAAGGTATAAATTATAGGTAAAGGTTTTGTGAATATTTAAAAAAAATATTAAAAATGAAAACATATCCCTTATGTTTATTTTGTGCCCGGATTGAAGTGCAATCTCATGAGTATTGGCCAAATTATCCAAGAGGGTTACAGAGTGTTGTTTGAAGATGATGTGTGTAACATACTAGACGCAACGAGGTTTGAGTTTGTTGAAACAAATGGTGAGACGATAACCACCAATTGAGAAACCAACTAGTTGTGTGACTCGTCTTACAGAGAAAGGGCACATTAGACCATTAGAGATTGTTCATACCAATTTATGTGGATCAGTGCAAACTCCATCGTTACACAGATGTGTTTAATTTTATTGTTGATCTTAGATTTTTTTTTTTTTTAAATTTAAAAAAAAAATCGTGTAATTGAGAAACAATTTATTAGAAGGTATACACCACAGCAAAATGGTGTTACAAAACAGAAGAATATAAACATAATAGATATGGCCACTAGGATGTTAAAGGCCAAGCACATCTTTATTTCTTTGACACGTCACTTCAATATTTCTCCGTCATCCTAATGTAAATTTCCTTTACGATACCCTACATAATTTGACATACATATATTAGCGGTGAAGACAGAAGGTGTTAGAAGCAATAGCATATTATGTGTATATACTAAATAGAAGCGATAGCATATCATGTGTATATACTAAATAGATGTCCTACAAAGAATGCCATGGACAAATTTATGTGTATCTAATTTAACGATTTTTGGATGTGTGGCAGACACATATGTATTAGGTGAAACAAAAGGGAAATGAGATGATAGAGGTGAAAATGTATTTTTATTTATTGGTTATTCTGAAGAGTCAAAATCTTACAAGTTGTACAATTTTATTACAAATAAGGTAGTCATTAGTGAAGATGTTGAATTCAAGGAAGAATAAGTACAAAATGGAAGTGTTGATAAATCAATTATAGTTGCACCAACAATACCTTAAAGTAAGGAAGAATTCAAACAAAAAAGTGGGCAAGCTGGTCCGCCTAGTTCACAAGTGCAAACACCAATAACAAGTACTACAACAAGAAATTCCCTATGAGACAATTTAGGAGTGTTGACAACACCAAGGAATTAGGTACAAGGTGGAAAATAAATAAAGTAAGGCATTCTATTTACAACTCACGATTAATTGCAGTACCCTTAATTTCAGTAGATATTGGTAATTACCTATCAAAATCCTTTTGTTGATCCCCTCCCAATATACATTTATAATTAGAAAACCTTATTTTTATGATATATTCCCTATTTTATTAGATACCTATTTTTTTACCCTCCAATACCTATATACTCGCTATAACTTTCTCCTTGCCCCCAATATCTACAATACATTGACCTTATTTTTCATAATTAAAAACCCCCCCTTTATGAATGAATGTGATAAGATATTGGTCAACAAGGTGAATTCCCCGTGATCTGATCCTACACTAGCTTCATTAAGATCCAAGATAAGCGGTAAGAAAACAAGAAGTTTGAAAGAAAGTTATGATGAGGGAGAGGGAAATTTAATTTTAAATTCAATTTTTTTTTCATTGCATCCCACATATTCTAAAGAAGTACTCAAGGAAAAAAAATTGATGAAGAGATGGATTTGTACGTTGAAAGGAATAAAATATGAGATCCTATAGATCTACATGAAGTGAAAGATTTTGTAGGAGTTAAATGGGTCTATAAGACCAATTCATTGCAATAGGTAAAGTTGGAAATTACAAAGAAAGATTAGTATTGAAACACTTTGCACAATAGTAAGGAATTGATTATCATGAGACCTTTCCACTAGTTGCAAGGTGTCAAAATTGTCTTTGTTGTAGGAGCACAAAAAATGGGAAGTTTACCAAATAGATGTCAAATAAAAAAAAATTATTGGTTCTTTAGAAGAGTAAATGTATGTGGAACAAACAACAACAGGTTATGCAGTCTATGGGGGTAAAAATAAAGTACATGGATTGAAGAAAGTTCTTTATGGGATTAAACAAACACCAAGAGCATGGTATAATTTTCTTGATTCATATTTGATCAATAATAGATCCAACATAAGAAACAATGAGCCCCCATTGTATACAAAAATAGATGAGCATGGTGAAATTTTGAATGTGTTTTGAATGTTGATGATATAATTTTACTGAAAACCTATTTGTAGACATGTGCAAAACAACCATGAAAAAAAGTTTGAAATTATAAATTTAAGATTGATGATCTAATAAATTATTTTTCCTCTTTGTCAATAATTAGAATTTGAAATTATAACTTTAAAATTATAAATTATAAATTATATATTTAAAATTGATGAATTAATATATATTTTTTCTTCGTTATAGATAATTATTAATTATTTTATTTATAGACATGTTCGAAACAACTAAAAAAATTTAAAATAAAAAATTTAAGATTGATGATTGAATAAATAAATTTTCCTCTATGTCCATAAAAGTCAATAAATTTTCCTCGTTGTCAATAATTAAAGTAGGAAATAGGACAACCAAATGACACATTAAAGTCAATGATGTCAAAATGAAACCAAAGCTCTAATTTGAGGAAACAAAAGAATTACAGGTATATCTTACCCAATGACTTTGGAAGATCATTGATGTAAGAATAATAACATTTTTAAACATTAGAGTGATCCTCCTCGTCACTATGCTTATCCTCCTTAGCAATGCAGAAAAATCTCCATGTGGTTAGAAACCCTAGAACAAATGGAGAAGGGATTGATCTCATCCCACACATAACCATGAAAATTACAAAACAATGTGGATTATTGTAACTTCAAAGAAAACCCTACTGTGACTCGGCTCTGAGAACTCTGAGCTCGCTTGCTTAAGCGGCCTCAGCATGGCCGGGGTCTGGACATTGCTGCAGCGTTGCTTCTGTAGGTGTGTATGATTGTGGTGGACATGCTACCTATCGGTGAGGTTTTTTATTTTTTCCAGAACTCTATTGTGATACAGCCCTACACTCACACACCCACTGCGGCCTCGGAATAGTCAGGGTCTGGTCATCGTGTTGTGTTGTGTTTACCGATGTGAGGGGATGCGGCGAGATCGCTTCCTGTCAGTGAGGGTTTTTGTTTTTGGGTCTTGCCACCCTTTGTTCCCTGTCTTTTTTCTCTGATTTCTTGGTCTATTAAGATTCTGGGCTTATGGTGTAGCGATTGTCGACGTAAAGGGTCTCGATGGGTGTGCTTCCTGTCAATGTTGGTTTTGTTTTGGAACCTGTCACTTTTAGCTCCAGCTCTATTATTTATGTTTTTGGTCATGTTTAGCTGTCGGGCACATGGAGTCCGTCCCCTTATATAGCGGACTAGTACCAACCATGGAATTAAAAAGTGGGAAGTTATCATCACTCTAGTATTTGCAGTTTTACGGGTCCTGATTGTTTATTTGTTTTATGCTCAGGACTTTCTACCATTCTTCTTTCAGGGTTGTATTAGGGTTTTTAAGTGAGGAAATTGTATCATTCTGTTATTTGTGGGTTATTGGGTCCTTGCATGGGGCTTTACGTTCTTCTCCTATCCTGCATTGAGTTATGATTGATACTGCTTCTTTTTGTGTCGAATTGACTGACGTGTCATCTTTCTGGGTTGTGTTAGGGTTACACTCTGCTTTATCTCCGAGCTCCTCAGTCTAGGCGAGGTTTGAACCACTGATGTGTTAAAGGCCTTTTGATTAGCTATGATGATGGGGCACGCTGTTTGACCTCTCGGTACCTCCGAATCTTGCCCTGTTCTTTCAGTCGGCTTTGTTGTCGTATTTTTTCCCTGGAGTTCTTGTTTGTTGTGGCCTCAGTCCTGACTGATTGGGACTGTTTCTTCCCCTCCCCTTCTTATTGGCCTAGAGGGTGAAGTTTGGACCCATCTTCTTTGAACTGACAACGTGGAGGGTTTTGGTGTTGACTTGGAATATGGAGGGTCATTCACGGGCTTGGTCCAAACGACACAGCAAGATGATTACGTTCTGGGCCGTGATGTTTACATGGATAGGGTCAGCATGCTGTGCTGACGAGATTTAATTAGCAGGCTTCAGTATTGCAGTCTAGGAAAAAAAAGGAATGGATTGAATGGGAAATGATTCAATGGAAACCACTTCTAACCTATTTTCCGACCATTAGTCTTCTGGAAAAAGGATGGCTGGTATTCGTATTTCTTGAAGACTCCCATGTGTCTTTAATTCTGGAATCGTTATGGAAGATTGGTTCTAGTTCCTTAGTCCTTAATCATTGGCACTCGACCTTTGACCCTCAGCAGGGGAGGGTGGTTAAACGACACCTTTGGATTCTTCTCCATGCATTACCTTTCCCTCTCTGGAGCCGAGCCCTGCTAGTGGGGGTGGCAAACACTATCGGGCGCTTCGTGGCTGTAGATAAGGATTTTCAATTAATCTTTGACAAACATATGGCGTGTGTCCTAGTTGAAATGGACCTTTCTAGGAGTCTTCCTGTGGATATCGAGCTGCGGTGTGATGATATTACTTTCTGTCAGCAATTGGATTACCTCCATGTCCCATTTCCTTGTAATAAATGCCATGAGGTGGGTCATCTCAAACGCTCCTAGCCTCTTCTTATTCATGGCTCGAGCTCGTTATCTCTTTTGGAAGCTTCGAGGTCTCCCAACTATGAAAATGAATCTCCCGAAGGGTCATCTATACCTCCATCTGGTGGTCAGTCCTATCCTCCTCAGCTGGGTATGTATGACTCTCTCTCCCCTTCTGTATTTGATGATATTTCAAAGGGTCAGTTACTTTTTATTCAAGATGTGGAGGCTGATGCTTCATTATCAAATGTTTGTGAGAAAGTCTCCACTGTATCTTTACAACAGCTGACCCTTACCTATTCTACCATTATTGCATCTCTTCCCTCCACGAACACATGGGATGGTTCTCACAGTCTAGCTAATATCCATCCTCCTTTACATTCATCAATCTCAGACCCACCTTTTCCACTTTCTGCAAAACCCTCCTCTCCCAGCTCACCACCTCCGAAAAGCTCCCATATTTCGGATGCGGCCCCCCTTTTTACTCCGGAATATTTCCCACCCTTGGTCATTAATGGTCCGGTTGTGAATCAGTCTAGCCCTCCTATTAGCCCGTGCTCTTCACCTTCCTTCTCTGACTCAACCCTCATTAAGATGCTCTCTATCTTCTTGGCAAAGACACCTGTCTCACCCTCTACTCTCCCCCTTGACTCTATACGCTTTGCAAATGTCACGATTTGAAAATCTAAAAAGAAGATTCTTCTGAACTCCAATCTGGTTGTTGATGCACCCTCCTATACTCCTATGTCGGCTAGGATTAAAAGTGCATCCAAAAGTCGGACAGACTCCTCACCTAGGGTTTTTAGAGCAATGACACCCTCGAGCAATGGTGTTTGATGAAGATTGTTTCCTTTAACATTCGTGGCTTCGGGGGGTTATCCAAACAAAAAACCCTCTGTTCTCTCTTTCTCTCACTTTCTCCGAATATGATTTTGATATAGGAAACAATGTGCAGCCATTTCCCTGTGCTCCTTTCCTTCTTTAAGCTCCTCTCTGGTTGGGAGTTTTGTGCTACTGATGCTTCGAGACTTTCTTTGGGTCTCTTAACGGGATGGAATCCCATACTGTGCATTGTAAGGCTTTTGAGATGGTTGGTAGGATTCTAGTTCAAGCCAATTTTAGGGGCTCTTTGGATACATTCTCCATTCTTAATTGTTATAGGCCTTATTCAGCTCGTGAATTATTTTGGAACCGAGTCTTGGCAGGAGGCCTTCTTTCTATTCCAAATTTAATTCTTGTGGGCGATCTTAACTTTACTCTGAATGCTAGGGAGATTTGGGGGAAATCTGCTTGTCTAGATCATCTTGCACCCTTCTTCAAAAACTTCCTATCTGTCAATAATCTGATAGACCTGGCCCCTCCATGTGCTGGCCCGACGTGGAAAAATGGTAGGGCAGGGGATGATGGTCAGCAAAAGGCATATTTCCGATCATTACCCCATATGTCTAGAATGGAACGTGCTGGTTACTGGTCCCTACCCCTTTAAATTTAATAGGGCTTGGCTATTGGAAGAGGGATTCATTGATTGGGTTGGGGAGGTCTGGTCCTCATTCCCTTCATCATCCTCTCAAGATAGTATGCATTCTTTGGCACACAAACTCCAGGATTTAAAAGGGAAGGCCAAATTCTGGATGAAGGAAAAAGCATTGATGCATACTCAGGAATCCTTGGAGGTACATTCTCGTATTAAGGATCTTCTGGAAGCTCATCCCACAAGCATTCTGTCTCTGGAAAATCAGTCCATTCTGCGGTCTCTCCAGGATCGAAAGAAATCCATCCTAGCCCACAAGCTTCTTACTTGGCAATTGAAGAGCAGGGTTCAGTGGGATACCATGGGGGACACTAATACTAAATTCTGCCACTCTATTGCCTCTTCCCACAGAAACCACAACTCCATTTGGGCCCTTCAGAATGTAGACTTGTCTTGGATTGAAAGTGATGAACAGTTAAAATACCTTGGGGTTAAAAATTTCTTTGGTATCTTTAAAGATGACAATCAGACTAATATTGTTGACCAGTTAAAAGTAGTACAAATCTTCCCTGCTTATTTATCTTGTGAAGAGGCTGATTGTTTTGATTCTGAAACCACTCTGTGTAAGATTGAAGGTGATTTGAAAACCTTCAAGAAGGATAAAATCCCTGACCCGGATGGCTGGCCAATGGAGTTCTACTTAAGTTTTTTTGACTTGGTAAAGGATGACCTCTTGGTTGCTGTTGAACACTGTAGGGTTTCTGGAATGGTTGCACCCTCTCTGAATGCTACATTCCTCACTTTAATACCCAAGTTAGAAAACCCTCTTCCTTTGAAGACTTCAGACCCATCTCCTTATGTAATTTTTCCTACAAGCTTATCTCAAAAGTCATTGCTCTAAGGTTAAAACCTTCCCTTGATAAGCACATTTCACCTGAACAGTTTGGTTTCTGTATGAATAGGCAAATTATGGAGCCTGTGGGGATTACACAAGAAGCCCTGCATTCTATCAAGACTAAAAAGAGATGTGCCCTTGTACTCAAGTTGGATCAGGGAAAAGCTTTTGACTGGGTCAACCGGACATATTTGAGACTCATTCTTCAGCAGATTGGTATCCCTTTAAAGGGGGAGAACAGTATTATGGGTTGCATCATATCTGCTAACTTTGTTGTACTCATCAATGGATCTCCCTCGAGGTTTTTCACTCCTTCGAGAGTCGTTAGTCAAGGGCGCCCTTATCATAGATAAGGTCTATGCTGTGGGTATTTTGATGGAGCTGCTACTAAAGGCATCGGTGGGGCTGGGATTTATCTTGCAATCAATAGTAATCACTACTTCCACATCAAGTTGGGCTGCGGAGGGAGTACAAACACTAGGGAAAAATTACTAGCTATGTGGGCTCTTATGCACCGGGCTTCGTCTCTGGGGCTCCCGAGCTTACAAATCTTTGAAGATTCTTCGGTCATCATCAATTGGGCATTGGGAAAGGAATCCATGTCATGCCTTTCTTTAGACTACTGGTGTGCGGCCATTAGGCATATGATGCCATTCTTTCTCAGATTAGACATGCAACATATTTACAGAGAGCACAACCAGTGTACAGATGGCCTCTCAAAGGAGGCCCTGATTTTGGCCCCTGGCCTCTATTATATTTCTGAGTTTTACGATGACTATGTCATCGAGTTTGGTAAATTTCAGCTCTTTTAAGCTAGTGCTGGAGCTTGGATCCCTTTATTTTTTGGGCACTGTTGTTTATTCTGATCTAACTATGGATGATATGTATCATGGACCTCCTTAGAGGTGCCCTCTGTTTGCCTTTTGTTCTCTCTGGCAATATGTCAAGATGTCATAGAGTACCTTCTTGGTCTCTCTCCTCCGTGATGAGTACTGATCTTAGGTTAGTATATCTCTTAGTGCTCTTTGTTGGGTTTGGTAGCACATGTATTGCTGATGCTTATTTTGGTTACACACTGGTATGTAAAATGCCGTTTGATTCTTCATGAATATCAAGGACAAGATTTTTTCTTCTGAAAAAAAAAAAGAATAATCACATTTGCATTTTCGGTTTATAGTTTTAGAAAGGGAACTTGAGTTGGATTAAGATCAAGTTTACTCTTTGTTTTTCGAAAAAAACAAAAGTTTTAAGGAAACAAAAGAATTGCAGGTATATATTACCCAATGACTTTGGAAGATCATTGATGTAAGAATAATCACATTTGCATTTTCGGTCTATAGTTTTAGAAAGGGAAGTTGAGTTGGATTAAGACAAACTTTACTCTTTGTTTTTCGAAAAACAAAAGGAAAATAAAACTCGCATATCACGTTATAGTTTTAGCAAGGGAAGTTGAGTTGGATTAAGGTAAACTTTACTCTTTGTTTTTCGAAAAACAAAAGGAAAATAAAACTGGCATCTCACGTGCAAGTCTTTAAAGCCAAATTATATACCAAATACATGTCTTATCTTTATCTAAATTAAATATGACTAACAAATTTTTTATATATAATAAAAATTAGTAAAAACTATATATTTGGTTCTTAACAGATGTTATTTCAATTTTAGGACAATGTTCATTTTAGAGATTGTATCAGGATCAATAGAGATTCTATCATGATCAATAGCTATTAAAAATATACATTTTGGATCATTTATATTATTTATTTTAAAGTCTTTATGAATGTAATAATAAGATCTAGTTTTGTTATTATTTTATTTTATTTCTTAACTTTTTATTTATCATATAGTTAAGAATTATCGTATAAATAATATTATAAAAAAGTCTTTTTTTATATAGCTTGTCATAGACTTGCTCCAAGTGTGTAGAAAATATTAATAGTTTATTACATATGATCAAGATTCAAAATTTAAATAAATTGAGATTTAAATTATTTTCAAATATTAAAATTAAGTCTTAAAGAATTGAGAATAATACAAAAATAATTAATAAAAGTGGTTTTTTTTAATATTAAACTTGTTCTACCGTGTATCTAAAGTGATATGAAAGGAGATAGTTGTTCAAGGGAAGGATATAAGGGTGGAGGTATAAGTTCTCCTCATGACTATTTTTTTTCACATTTCCTTTTAGTTTTCAATGATGACTAATTTTTTTCACATTTCCTTTTAGTTTTAAATGATGAAAAGCTTAGTCTGATTTTAAGAGTCTCTCACTATTTAGTGAAATAAGTATCATAAAGATTCACAAAGTTGTGTTGCATTTTTTTAATCTTATGTTATTATACTCATGGGTTAGTTTTATGAGGAAATAACTCATTTATATCTATCTATAAGAAGATATTTTACATAAAAATTTTATAGTAGAATTGTTTTCCAATATTTTTTTCAATCTATGTCTTTAAATTCTCCTCATTTCTTTTCACATACAAACCTACATAGAGTTCACATTCAAGAAAAAGGTCACCGTAGAATCAAGATGCACATGATGTTTACATATATAGTCAAACCCTTTCTCTGATATCAAATTGGAAAGAAATTATTGCTTATAAACCAATGAAAGAGAATTCTAAAAAAGAAACATCGCATTCATAGTTTATGCAAGATTTACCTTGGACAAATCTAAAAGAAGAAAACCAATAAAACAACCACACATTTTCTATTGTGTTAACAAAGTTATTTACAGTATAAACCATAAATTTTATAGCATTTGGTAACCCTAATATATTAATCGATATTAGTATAGAAGGGGTAAACAAAACCATGGGCCATGAGGAATACCTAAATCCCAATAGATCTTGTAAACATGCATAGTTTACTGGAAAGAAAAATACATGTATCTGGCGTTATTTACTTTTCTTTATGCCTTTAAATATAATAAAAACACATACATAATGGTGATGAAGATCGTTACTATCCACCAAAACCAATTTGTGTCTGTTGAAACTATTAGAAAACAAATCATAAGGAATTAATTGATTTTACTTAATATTTGTTTATTTGATCAAAGTTATTAAACCAAAGTTAAACTAAATTTACATAATTTTGATCATTTCACAAGTTATGAAGATAATTAGTATTACAATGATCTTAAAATTGAGATTGGGATGTAACTTGGGTATATGTAGGATATTTTAAGAGAGAGTGTTTTTCATCCTACACCTTCTTAGTACCACAAAGGAGAATTATTTTCTTTCCATGATGTTTTAAGATTGGTCCAATGCCCAGTTTCACTATGGAGTTCACAAAAGTTCATTCTTATGTCATCAACGTTGTTACTTCTTTATAGCGCCTTAATTTTATAATATCCTATATTCATATGTGTACCATAGTTTCTCCTTAAATTTAGATGGTATAGTATTTTAAATGTTATTAATATTATGGAGAATGACCTCTGCTTATTCTACAATGGTTTAGCCAATAGTTATCATCTTTATGCTATCTCTTCTTAAATTGTTGATGGATTTGACTTTATTTTGAAGAGACCCGAAGGAGTCTTGTGTCATTCATGTTAGTTATATTATCCTTATAGAAAATGGATCTAGTCATAATCATACTCTCAATGGGTGAAGGACTTTGTTATAAAACAAGGATGTGATAGGGTGTGTTTATCTTAAATTTAAGATCATAAATTATAAAGAACATATAGATTTTATTTATATTCGTCCAAGATTCTCTAGAGATATTGAAACCCCAAACTTCACAACTATATAAGATAATACAAGTAACTAGTGTTAAGGAGGAAACTTCATTTTTTCCTATAACCAAACTTTTTGTTGTTTTACATTTGTTCCTCGCAAGACTTAAATAAGCTTCCCATCCTCCTTTAATATTTTTCTCAATGTCAAAGTTTGATTTTGAGCCAAATATCCATTCCTTGATATTTATATGACTTAACTTCCTCTAGGTTGTTGTTGCCATACATGAAATTAGTGGATGTAATATTTTTGGATTTGATTATGAAAGCCTTTGTCTTATAAATGCTTACTAGTATACTAATGTTAGAAAAGAATTGCTTTTTAATTTTAAAGCAAAATCTTGTATATACACACATAGAAAACATATTGGAGAAACTCCATAGAAATTCCACACATTCATAAATGGTACATGCTAGTGTAAATGTGTAAAAAATGGATTCTTGAAAAATTGAACTAAAACACTCTTACATAATACTGAAATCAATCAATAATCAAGAGAGAGGCCCTCTATTTCCTCATCTTATGAGTCCCTTCCCTCGGGCTAGCAGGGACTCTATGAATCAGATTGTTTCTCAAGCCGTCGATTTCAATTAATCTGCACTAAACCCAAAAACATCCTTTAACAATTATCCTAATTTTTTCAACCTGCCATGTCTATTCAAGTAATCGGCACAAAAACCAAGAATTTTTTAAAGCATTTTTTAATAATTATCATGTGTTTTTGTATGTGCCATGTTCATTCGAACAATACAAAAAATTGAGGCCTTATTTGGCCTCATATCGAGGCACTCTTAGTTTTATATATTTCGAACTTAGAGTTAAAGCATTCACAGAATTGATATTTTTTGCATTATATTTTTCATTTACTATAATGCTATCTCCAATATTGCATTATGCTATCTCCAAGATAGCTATCTCCAGTATAGCATTATGCATGCTTTACCCTCATGGCTCTGCCAATGCAAAGCATGCATGTTTGCCATGTGTCCACTGTCATGGCTTTTTCAAGCTTCTCAAGCATGTTCTGCCAATCTTCTAGCATGTTCTGCCAAGCTTCCTGGCAATCCCAGGACTATCTTGCTCTGATATTTTCCAAGATTCTCAAGCCCAAATGATCTTGCTCTCATAGTCTTCTCAATCCCTTGGAAATATCTTGAAGTTGATGTACCTATCAAGCATGAGAAACATATACCTATCAAGAATGAGAAACGACGTAGGAAGGAAAGTGAGGCTTAAGTAATCTCAATCAACTCTACATTCGAACATTGTTGCATTGTAACCCACATATTCAAAATAGGGACATGAATGTACTTACCATTTGAGGCAATTTGGTTGTTGTTGTATCCATGGTTTTGGCATGTGGAGATGGTTGAAGTGATAGTCTATCAAGCAACTTGTGATTTGTACGCCATGAGATTGACATTTGAAAGGATTCTATTGAAAAATCCAAATCTACACCAACACACCTAGATAACTTCTACAATAGTACCTATAACGACAACTGCAACAAGCTCATTGTAATGTCCTTTGATCTCGTCAAAGAGCTCTCCACCCTTGCAGAGCTCCAATAAAAATACATCAAGAGAGAGCAATGAATGGTGGTGGAGGAAAGTAAGATGCGGTCAGTGTTACACCTAGTTGAAGGATTATTATTAGCTCAGACCAACATATATCTGATTCATTCATTATTTAAGCAATTAACATATTCATGTAATTGTAGAATTGAATACACACAAAAAGGATTAGAGGCTTATTTGTGCAAGAAGAGTATCTCCACAATTCTATGTCAGCTACCCTCGAGCCAAGCCATAGTGCCACATGCCAGGAATATTTCAGTTGTTTTCCTCCTCCACAGCTATGCCCATAGCCCATATTTTAAGTTTGATGATATCATCCTATTTACCATCACTAGAAAAAGCTCTAGGAAATTCCAGCTTTTCATTCCTGTGATGTGTTGCAATTTTCATTGCACTATGAAACATCTGATGGACCTACATGCCAAATTTGCATTCTTAGTAGCATTGTGTTGTTTGATATCAAAATCTGTAACAATTTCATTGCACTATGAAACATCTAATGGACCTACATGCCATATTTGCAGTCTTAGTAGCGTTGTACTGTTTCATATCAAAAGTTGTAACAATTTATGTATGATAAATTACTTATCTCGTCTGGAAATCAGCATGCATGGTCAACGTTTTTGGGACGCTTGGAAGATTCATGGTTAGGGAGAAATAGAACAATTATGATGGCATGCATGTTAACAACCACCACATGATTTCTCACCGCCCTTTCTCCAAACTTTTAGATTTACGCATTCCTGCGTTTTGCGAATAGATTTTCTTGTTCAAGCATCAAAACTTGTTGTCTAGTATTATCAACTGAGTCAATTGGCCGAAAAAAAAAATTATACTAGCAACATCCGAAAGAGCGTCCCTCCATTTTCCAATAGTGTGACAGTTGTATCTTGGGTTATTTTCTAGACTGCACAGAGATTCATTGTACCATCATTTAATTTTTCTCCATGTCTGTATTTTTGAAGGATGCACATGGTAGAAGACATGAACAATGGTTGAGTCATACATTTACTAGGATTGCAACACGAGCAAGAGTTCATGAAGGAACACATATTGCAACTGAGTGAAATGAATGATTCAACAAATGCTAAAATCCCTACCTTAGTCTATGTTTACGATGCTTCTTGCTCTACTCCCAGCTTTCGTATGGGTTATACTTTTGCTACTTACCTTTTGGGTGGTGCCTTTTCTTTTGTTGGGTCAAATGGTGAAACTGCTTCCTTTTCCTTCGTGTCATCCTTTGGATATGATTATCCATTAAAATTAATACATGCCTTCAATAGGAATACGAAACAAGCAATATATTAAAGGTGAAGTGCTATGCCTGCTCTGCAATTAAACTGTACCATTATGAGCTTTCGTTACAACTACAATCACAAATTAAGTGAGGTTCTATCAGTCGTTTATCTAATTATAAGTAAACATTATGTCTGTGGTCTTGTATGGAAGTTTAGCTGAAACTCTTGAAAAATGCCAGTTGCATTGGTTCCATGAGCTTCATAACTACGTTGTTCACTTTGGCATCTAGGCTTGTCCAGGCTTGCAGGAACATGAGTAGATTGTTGATGTTCCTCTGCCTCCAAACAAACATGAAAGAAGCAAGTCTATGTTGAAATATTTTTTCTTCCCTTACATTTGTGTATCTGAAGTCAAAACTCAATGGAGCATACTGCAGTGAAGTACTAATGGCCCACATGATCATGAAATATCATCATTGAATGCTTGCACCAGCATTCAACCAAGCCAAAACTGTTTTAGCTACAATAAGGACCAGCTAAAGAAGCAACGTAGATAGTCAAGTCTCTCTACAATTGTATATGTCTGTGTAGCCACTTGCTTCTTCTTTTTTCTGCCCGAGTACCAAGTGTTACTTTATATGAGAGCCTACTGGCATGTGTAATAGAAATGTTTTGATTTTATGCGATTTCATGGAAGTGAATAACTGCAAACAAAATCTTTATTGAAATCTTGCTCCATCGTGTTGGCGCGTTAACGCTCAAAACTGTCATGGGATTCTTTCGATAATTTTACAACCATTTTAAAGCATCCCTTGTCAACGTGATGTAGACTATTATGGTGCTTTAGGGGAATTGTTGATTGCAAAATCTGTACTTTATTTGTTCCCATGCATACCATGACCTCCACATTTTCAAATCTGTGTTGATGTCGAACATGGAAACTTGTTAATCCATAAAGATCTACATAATGAAGTTTGAATGGTAACATAAGTAATAGCACGATCTTGAATTTGGTGTAATTAATTTGATCGTTAGAGGAAATTTGGGGTCTAAAATGGGCCTTATAAGAAAATGTGCCAAAATAATTTTTTGTGAGTTGGAATTCAAGAACTAATAGAATTTCAATAAAATAAGTTAACCATAATGGTTGAATTGACATATTTGTCATTAAAAAAAACTACTTTTTTTGTTCGTATTTTCGACATATCTCATTGTGGTTTTACTCAAATTTCGATCAGGAGAGCTCGTTGGATGCGGAATTTGATTCCGCATCCAACGAGTACGCACGGTGCATACTTTTGACGGACCCCGCTACCCCAAAAACAAGAAATACCTGAAAAAACGTGATGATGATGTCATCATCACGTTTTTTTCAGGTATCTCTTGTTTTTGGGGTAGCGGTGTCCATCAAAAGTATGCAGCATGGGTACTCGTTGGATGCAGAATCAAATTCCATATCCAATGAGCTTTCCCGATCGAAATTTGAGTAAAAACATAGGGAGATATGTCGAAAATACGAACACAAAAAGTAGTTTTTTTCTTTCTTCTTCCAAAATTAATCAATATTATTTTATTATTTTAACTATTATTTTATTATTTTCCTTAGGAGGCCCATTTTAGACCCCAAAATTCTTGTAATGGTGACAAATTGGTTCAAAGATCTAGTTGTTGGACAAATCTCTTATCTCGCAATGAGGAAAATTGAGCTCGGGTTCCCTTTCCCCCATGGCCTATGTCACCCAATTTTCCTCGAGACAAACATATGCATTTAGTTTAGCGTTGTCCTTGGTTTACTGTGTCAGAATTCTTCCATTGATTTTGGACTCCCTGAGATGGCTGGTGATCAGAGGAAGAACTGACGAAGCTATGGAAATTTTGTCAGATATGGCCAAATTGAATGGAAATAGAATTCTAGGCCATATTGTAATAGCCAAAGATTTGAAATCCCAAGAAACAAAAAAAACAAGAGCCTTTGGTCTGCACATTAGTCTCGCTATAGAGTTTGAAGACTTTTACATTACGTTAGGGATGCCAACCACCATAAACCCAAACACCAAAATCATTAGAAACATAGTATAGAACCAGATCCAGATGCAGAAAGACAAATATTATGCCAAATGGCATAAACGACAACTCTATCTAAAAGCGACTATGGGAAAGAACTCTTTTATGTGTGTTTCATTGTGATCTGGTGGCGCAAAACATGGTGACTGCTTCTATACATTAGTGACTGCTTCTAATGGGGACAACACAACCCATTTCCCTTGCCAACTAATCTGTACCTTGATTATGTCATGGGTCTGCACCTGCCACCAACAATGATCTAAAAATTGATATATAGTAAAGTATAGATCCACTTGCAAAGCACTCACAACCAACTCACACTTATCTATCCCTTAAACAGGGACTAAATTGCTTTACAACTATCTCTGATTATCATACATCTCAAGTGATGATCCATAATAATATGACTCAAAACATTAACTCAAACATACAAAATATAAAATGAAGAGAAACATAAAGGCCGTTGATTTCCTCATCTTACCTTATATCCTACATCTCAATGATGATCCATTATATCATCATTATAATATGAGTTAAAAATTTAACTCAAACATACAAAATCATTAACTCAAACCCACAAAATGGGAAAATAATAGAATATACATATCAAACCAACTCACGACTAAATTTTGAGAAAAAAAATATTTATTTAGTGTTTTATTAAAATGCTTCAATAATGTATTTGTTAAAGTTTGTCCAAATTTTAAAGCCTACGCCAAAACAAACCATAGATATGGGTTATTTTTCGATCCAAAATCCTCCTCATTTTTAAGTATTTCTTTAAAAAGTTTAATCCATACTTTAACTTTTCCATTCCTTATTTTGTGTAAAACTAATTTTTCCCGCCTCCTTCAAATTTGATAAAGTGCTTAAATACATTTTATTTAAAGTACACTATTTAGAGTGTATTTTAGCATGATTATTATTAATATAATTATCAATGATATTTTTTAATGTTAAAATTAGTAAGAATTTTGTTAGGATATTTAGACATTTAAGAGTTAGTTAAGATCAACTTGTGTAATATATCCGTTAAGTAAAAACGTGTTTCTTTAATATGCATTTGTAAATATTCTAATCCGACGGTCATGATACGTTCTAGACATAGAGTAATCCGACGGTTCAACTTCTCTTAGATCATACCTACCATTGATCCGTGGCTTAACACCCGATTGGTCTATGATCTCTATTTAAAGAGCATAGAGGGTTCTTGGCTAGTTGATCGATTATGAGAAGCTCATATGTAACTTTCTTTCTTTTACATAATAAATTGCTCCGAGTAGCTATTCGGCTGGGGCCGTGGACTGTTTCCCTCTCGAAGGTTTTAACCACGTGACAAACATTGGTGTGTTGATCTGTGATCTATTTGTGTGAAGCGGTTTCTAAAAATGTTCAGTCTTTTGGGAGTACCCTGTGTACCCAAACATGGTATCAGAGTTTTTATGAAGAGCCACTTTCGGTTTTGATCAAGATCTGGAACTGGTGTTGCCGAAACTTTGAAAAAGTTTCTGGTTTTGGATTTTTTTGTGCATTTGTGGCTTGTGGGAGCTATTCCATTGCGTCTGGAGTGCTGTTTACAGTTGGAAATAGTCTTCATTTCATCAAAAATTGTTTCCATTTGCTCCAGAAAAACCCATTTCGACAAATCTAAAGGTATAATGTTACAGTGACGGATTTGATTTTTTTTAAAAATATCTCATATTTTATCACTTTATTATTAGATTTTTTATGTTTAAGTCTCGGACTGTTGTTTTCCCTGACTGTGTATGCTCTTTACCGTGTACCTTGCGTGATCGCGGCGAATCAGAAACAGTAAGGGAATGTTTTTTTTTTCTTGTCTTCTCGACTACATACGCTCTTTGTCGTGCACTTTGTGCGATCACAACAAATCAGAAATAGCGATAAAACTTGAAAATGTAGACTTTTCGTGTAAGCTAACCAAAATCTAACTCCATTGTGTACAAAAAAAAATTGTTTTTGTTTTTATTTTTTTTTTTATGTGATTTGCAGAAAAAGAAAGCAAGCACGAAAAACGAGAGAGAAGATTAAAAAAAAAAAAAAAC